>CABEEJ010001162.1:71876-83252 GCA_901482245.1 Timema douglasi | reverse complement strand
CCAGGACTCTGTCTATTGGTTAGTTTTTACTTTGTTGACCAAGGGAGAAAATGCAAGGGGTATGTTATATATAGACCATAGTGCGTATGTTTATACACAACACAATACAGTATAGTAATAGCAATTGACGACGAGGATGAGGAGGACGAGCTCCGGGACCTCGCTCACGCACGAGTCAGTCACAGTCCAACACATTATAATATAAGTCACTTCAATATCACAAGTGTGCAGTGATAAGAAATATTTAACTGAAATATGTGCAAATAATTTACTGGTGTAATATAAATAAACCGTGTGTGAAATAACAGCCAAAAACATTTCTCTTTCTTTGATAATATTAATACCGATTTAATTAGTTCTCGAACACGGGGCTATAGACAGCTGATTAGACGGTATAATTTCCGTACAGTGATGATAGGCGCTCGATAACGGAGCTTTATACAACCTATATAAACATCACAGCATTCTTTTATTAGGGAATTAATCCGCGGTGAATCAATCGACACCCGAAGTAGGGTGATTGATCACATATTATTACAATTGACGCCCAAAGCGCGGCGCATATATTCCGTATTGTTACACAATTTAAATGATACAATATATTTATATTTTCATATTTATTCTGGTGTCAGAGACCTCTTAAATTATAATGAAACACAATAAAAATATCAAAACTATTATTGAACCACTTTTTTGACGATATATCATCAATGCGATAATAAATGGCTACTTGGGGTGATAGTACCATTATGTCTATCTTCCGTTTTATCATTCATAAGACTTTATTTATTAAAAAATAGTTAAAAGGATAAAAAATACTAGCTATGAGTATAATTTTAAAAGCAAATATTTAATTTATTTCTACAGAGTACACGTATGCAAGCCATGCTGGTGTAAAAAATACTTCAAACAGATTGTTTTTATCTTTAAAATTACCAACAATAGCTTTATCTTAATCAATAACGTTCACAAGAATATTCCAATAATCACAACTATTTTGAAGGATTGCTTCTATGCCATAGATAGCTGAGAGCAATGCAATGCTAACTCACATTGTCATTCTTAAAACAGGTCAAGAATGATTTAAATCATAAAAATAATTTCTAACTTGAATGGAAACTACCACTTTTCCCCCTCTTTCCGGTTCATAGAACTAAACAAAAACATCCAGACAAAGTCATATTGACTTTCTTTGCAATGAGGTTCTTAAATACGGAAGTTTTCAGTCCTAAAACACAGCCACAATCTTGGGCTTTAGTTAGCGCCATGATATGATTTCCTAGACTACCAGCAACACATATCAGTGATGCAAGGTTGACTATTTCGCTGAAAGGGGGTACGGTACAGTGCACTTGCAGGGTTGACAAATCTAAATTTTGATTTAAAGCCATACAATATCAGAAAAAAAAAGACAGAGAAATCTCAAACACGCCTGTATGATTATGAATCAAAATACAAAGACTTTGAAAATTGAAAGTTCAAGTCAATAATCAATCAAACATTCTGGCAATATATTATTAATAACAAACTGAAAAAAGGCAGTACAAACAATCTTCAATATTCAACACTCACTTAAGAAAGAAGTATTTAAAAAATTAAATACACATTATTACATAATGTAAATTTAATTAAGAACTGATTAGAGTCATTTAACCTTAGTTGTGGGCTAAGATTTTATTATATTTAGTTAATAAATACAAATTCAACATTAAAACATATTTCTTAAGTAGGTAAATATAGTTATCTAACTCCAAATAATATTTACTGATAGTTAAATCTATGTCTGGGATTATGACTTTACACATTTTTAAAACTTATTTTAAAAGGGTGGATACATTGAGACGTTGTGTTTAGCAATTTTGAAAAAATCAGGTTTTTTTAAAGAAAATTTATTTTAAAAGTAGAGTGCAAGTAATTTTCGTTCAGATATTATAAAAATGCCACGGAAATTTCAAACAAGCCAAATCAATACTCTATTTTTCACTAAACTGAAAGAAGGCCCTATTTCGAGAATTTGCCATAAAAAAATTCCAATCTGACATCCGCGCTCTTGAGAAATATTCCTTGTTTTGGATTTATTTATTATGTATATATAGCATATATAAGAAATAGTACTTTCAAAATGTAATGGGTTGACGGAATTCGGTCTTTGGTGTAATTTGACATTTCAGCCAAACATAACATGACATTGGCTATGGTATAAAATGTAAAACTTATACAGATATAAAAAAAATCACATTATCTGTGAGGGTATCGGTAATACTACATTCCCTGTTCGTATGTTTTGTATGAAAATTTGATTTGTATTTCTTTGTTAAATGAACGGCTACTTATATGGAATGAGACTGTATGCTTTTTTTTTCACATTTATCATATAAATTAGGTATGTTCCTATGTTATGTCATACTTCAATATAAAGCCTTTGAAGATACGAAAGACTATGAATGAGTAAATTTGTATTTATTATAAAATAATTAATACTTATATGGCTTAAGATGTCAGTTTTCTATATAGTTGATCAGTAAATATGACAAAATAATCATTTTAATATAGAAAGAACCGCTTCAAAAGTTAGATGTTTTAAGAAATATGTTTCGTTTTATACTGAATTAATGATAGTTTTAATATCAGCGTTTTAAACCCTTTTGGGAGCTCTCAAGGTAGTTTTCAACTCTAGCTCTACACAAATATGAGTACACTTCATATAGATTCAACCTTCTTCATCCCTAACACATTAGCATAATTAGCATGTAATTATTTGTACAAATGCGTATAGCCAGAATGGTTAGGGACTGATACGTGGTACTTGAGAAAAGATGTCTAAATCAGTAATGGTCAGCATAATAATAAGCTGTTTCATTTAAAATAAACTCAATCTAATAGTACAGATTTTTTTAAATGTACCGACATAATTGAAAATACCAGTATCGTAGAGGATTGGTTTAAAATAATGAGAATATTTACTTAAAAGTAAGATCTTAGGTAAAGTCTCCAAAACAATATATATGTCATCCATCCTATTGACCTTGGGAAAGTTCCTTCTCTTGAAACAGACAGTAGCGTCGCGGCACCTTAGTTGGTTATCACCAAAATAAGGAGAAGGGACTTTTACCATTTGGGATTCAGGCTTTGAAATAATGCCTGAACCTCTACCCTCCCCCCCCCCCTTCACCACCATGATAGGAAACTCTTTGTGGCAAAATAAAAATGTCAAGGAAAAAATGCTTTGTATTACTACTTCCAAGGAACAATGCAAATTGTTTATGTTTATCGTTTGGTCACGGATAGGATAAAATTGTGATTAGGCAAATTTTTTAAAAGTATTTTATCTTTGTTGGTAGCAGGCAAGAGAATGCTTTTGTTAAGGCAAAACACAAAGCTCTCTACTTCATAATTCATAATAAACTATTTATTATGTTGTATTGTTTGGATTATACAAGGAAACAAATTAAGGTATCACAACCTTCCCGCGTAATGAGAAGATATTTTTAATTTATATTAACTTATTATTTTAAGAAAAACCTAAATAAAAGTAATTACGTTTAGATAAAATTATCTTTTAATTAGCTTAGCTATTTTTGAAAGATTTTTATTCACTTCTCGAGGTTTCACATTAATTAAAATCAATGTAAGATCACTGGAAAATATAAATACCGTACAATGGGTTGTATATATATAAAGAACCCATCTCACCCTGCACGTAACACCTAATTTAATTAGTTAATATAGCTCGTACCAGACGTCACATTGTGGTGTGGTTTTATGTATTATATTTTATTAAATAATAGAATTGAGAGCAGTAAATTTACCTTGCCATGACACAAAACACAATAACATTTTAATAACTATACTTTTTATATTTAAAAAAATACTGAATAAAACAATATTCTTCTACCTATAGTAATTTCCCAGTTTAATGGTTTTGAGAGGCACTCTTAAGTTGCTATGAAGGTGTATTGATTTAATTGTTGGATAATTTTAAACCACTTCTGTGGAATAATACAATTTAGATTTTTTTGTATAGAATGATGCTTACTGTCATTTTTATATAAGCATTAATAAATTTAATTTAGGATTCTATTCAAAAGGCCTGATTGACTATAATAGACGTATTACCAATTGACATCGCATCAAATCTGTGGTCACAGGGCCATCAAATATGATTCAAGTCACAACATATGTTAATGACTTAGGTAAATTTACCATAACTATTTATAAGATTTTGTTGCTTAATACTTTTATAATTCGGATGTAAACAAAAACTAAGTAGTTAATTATGGATTAACACATAAATATGTATTACTTATGTGTAGAATATATATCTAGCCATGTCTGTATTTACATATATCTCCAGAACAATTTTTTATGTTTCTCGATAAGTTGATAAGATGTGTCATTTGAAGAGCCACTAAAATGTGGGCAAAATGAAAAATTTCAAAACTTAGGATAAATAATTATATGACTATTGTTTTAATTTGATCTTTGAACAAATTTTAAGCTTTCATACACATATGAGATAAAGTTGGGGCATATTTAAAAATTAAATCACACTAAAACTTATGTTTAGTTTATTGTTATAATTAGTTTATATTATTATATAATAAAATTAAAGTTAACTTTCAATACATATAAGCTACCAATTAAAGATTAGATAAGGCTAAGATGGTAATATTGCTACAGCCATCCTGTCGGAGACAGTAGGCCTATTGAGACCTTGCTAATAATAAAAGATAATTTCTCTGAAAACTCTTGATATTTTATTGATTAGTAAAACAAGTGTTATCTTTAATTCATAATTAACAAAATGTATGAACTTACATTATTTTGATGCAAGTATGATACTAATTGCATTACATTTTATAAAGAATTTGAAGATCTAGCTTCATAATTAATAATTAAACTAGATGCACACTTCATTGACCGCATTCTCACTTCAGCCCACGTAGCTTTCAACAAGGCCTAGTTTGAAAATGAATTTAAACTTTAATGTTTGCGTGTTTGCTATAAATTGTTTGTAGTTTAAAGTTGTCATTGAGTATGTAATTTTTATTAAAATTTAACTTATTTATTTAATACCTGTTAATATCCAAATCATTTCTATTGTTTAACAGATTTGCTTATTGCAAAGCTTGATAGTTTATGTTCCTTAATAACCCTCTCCGCCACACCCCCATGTTCATATGTTTAAATGTGATAGATTACGATGTTTCATTAACAGTTTCATATAGAGGAGATGCGGATATTATGGGATAGTCGGGCAATACGGAATACCATTGTTTATCATATGTTATGCGTCACAATTTATAGTTAACTATTTCAACTATTACAGAAAACAATTTCAAACAGCTAGTGATGACCTCCTTTCGAGAGCTCAATTGATTGTTTTGTGAGAGACGATTGTTGGTTTTGAATGTTACAAAAACTTTTGCAGGCTAATGTTTATCATGCTATATTTCTTTACTCTGCTGTTCTTATTAAGTCTAAACAAATCATTCGGTTAAGGCTTACTCATGATTATCTTTGAGTTAAAACATTATTTTACTATAATTTTCTTATAACCTAACAAAAAATATTGTATTCCAAAGTGGCTAGTCGAGCAATAAGGAATACTGCTATTCCATAATGCCCACACATTTTTCAAGTATTTGGTAAGTGATTTATTATGTCAACGTAAGCGTAAACATTTTTCCTAGCACCTAAGAAATCTATTATGAAAACAATGTAACCTTAATGTCTATTATATTTTAATAATTAATTATTAATGCTGATTAATTAATTATTTTGTATCATATTGTATTATTTCAATGATAAGTTGCTATTACTATCTTATTGTTTTACACATAATAATTACATAATTTTATACAATTTCTTATGAAACATTTGTTAGTTTTGGTAAATATAGTTTTTTTATATATAAAATGTGTAGTATTCCATATTGCCCTCATTTGTTCCACATCTCTTTTAATGCTCCTATAGGACATTAAAAGTTATTAATTTTGCTTTAAACATTAAAAATAGTTAAAAACATATAAATTATAAGTTTGTTATGGAACTCGTTGACAAAATGTGGATATATGCTTTGTTAGCAATGAAATAGTAAATGTTATTCTATATTACCCGCAATGCCTCTACAATATAGATATGTGTGCAATAGTTTGTGCCTAGTATGTATCTTAGCTTGTGAAAAATATGAATTTATTTTGTATAAAAAGGAAGCCTGCAATAGTGGCCACATGATATAATGTGCTACTAACGCAGTAAAACCATACCGCCAATTATAGGGAGATAGAGGTTCAAATCTCATTCGGGTGTAATGAGGGTGATTTTTTTAAATAGCTTTCCATTAAAATGTGGGTAGCCTACACTTGTATAAACACAACCCTCCTAATTCCTAATACCGCGCATCAGCATAATTAGTAAATATGAGTATTATCTGAACGGGTAGTGAGAAGGGGCGCTAAGAAATCAATTTAGATGACTGTTCTATGGCCTTCTTGCCTCAAATTTCGTCATGGCCACAGAGAAAGCACAGTAGTCACCATTTACATCCATGCTGACACTTGCTGCGCATATTTAAATATCACTTTGATACTAATGTCAGCTTATTAAGCCAATAGTCTATTTGAAACAATATTAGGAAGAACCTTTTATATAAAAACACTATATATTTTTCATAGAGAGTCAAAATTGACATTAGTTTCTAAAGCTTTTTTTTCACTTTAGAATCTCATCACACATTTGGGATGAAAGCATATGAACTAATTAACTTGATATTCCAGGGTTGAGAATGTTAAAATTTAGAAGATGTGTACCTATATTTTCGTGGAGGGAAATGTGTAAATCATTAATGAAAGTCACCATCAATGCACGTGACAAAGATTCAAACCCTGATCTCACCATAATCGGCAGACCAGTATATTAAACGTGATCACTGAAGAGGGTCATCTGTCAAAGTTGATTGTAGAATATTACTTATTGGTGCATGAGAAAATGAACGTAAATCCAGTTTATTAATTAGCGCTCAGTTAGATTCCAATTATATTTTTACTGTATTTCAGGATGATATTTATTTAATTAGTATTTAATTAATTTAAAATGATTTAACTTTGTGTACGAGTATAGTCCTCGTATTACATTTATTTTGAAAGGTTGTTTTAATCTTCAAATAGCCCTATCATATTATAAAATTGTTTCAGTACATATTATAATCTATACTGTGTATTTTAATTAACTTTATAAATTTAAATGGTAATAATTAATTTATATGCGAAGTTTGCTAGCAAATTTAATTTGAGTACCAGTTTTTACTAAATTATAATTTTTAAATCATATCTAGTAGTTTTAAATGTAATTCAATGTTGAGCGAAATACAAAATTACTTTAAAGTGTAAAACTTTATAAAACATACATACACATTGTAATATAAAAGCAATCTTTATTATTAATTTTTAATCTTGATGCACGCGTTTTATATTGTGATGCAATTTATTCCAGTTTTCTTCATGTGTGTGTTCATATTTTGTTTGTTTGACTTGCTTCGTACCTTTCTACCTACCCAAGTTATTTAAATACTTACATCAATGAAGTAAGGATGATGAAATATGAATTTTAATAAAATGTACCAACATTTGCTTGGAGGGAGATTAGGAAAACCCACTCTGTTTGAGAAATACTTTATACTAAGTGCTTTTACAATACTTGCAATAGTATTAATAACTGCATTTTGTGTATGTAACGTATTTTAACTACATTCACTAATAAAATAAATCTGTATTAGGTTGTAGCGGGAGTAAGAGGGGTGGTATAGAGGGATAATCTAGTTGGAGGCTTATATGGATTCATAAACTCTCCGAAAAACAAGAGTAGAATGTGATTACGAGACGAATTCTAAACCTTAACCAGATTTCAGCATCATCGGTGCTGCTCGCTCGCCATAACTTGAAATAACTTTATTATTCCTTTGTCTCTGTGACAACATCAACTTAGGTGAACCATTCATATTTCAAAACTAACTGAAACAATCAATGCAGATGCAACTAAATCATTCGAATCAATGATTGGGCACACACCTACAAACCAAGATACAATCGGGCGGCTGCATCAACTGGTGTAAAGTTATTTGAAATATCTAGTTAAATGGGAATTGTGTCCATCTTTCTTATTTTATTTGGATTTGTTTTACAACACAACTATTTTGATTACCCATTATTCACACGGGGCATCTATAAAGTAGATATGTTAATTTTAGTCTATAAAATTTACCACAATTAACTAAAACTTAAATTATCTTAAAATATTAATCCTTTGATGGTTTGAATTATGATACAAAACTCGAATGTAGTCTGACTAATATACAATGCCAAAATATAGATATAATCAGAACATGACTTAAAAGCCAACATTTCTTTAGACTATTAATTTATAACTTCTGTACTCACAATACTTTGAACTCTTGCCTATTTGGGCTAATGAAAATGTCACGGCATAAAAAATCGGTTGTTAAAGATGTATAATTAAATTGTACTAAAATTTTGTTAATCTTTTAACCGTATCCACCCCAGATAAACTCTCCTACCCCTATTTATCCTTTTTATCCATTTTACAATTTTTGCACGTTTTAAACCTTTTTTTTTAGCTCTATACCTAAATAAATTACCTATTTGCCTTCTTTCCCTTTACTTCCCTTCTTACCCTTGCTGACCGTTTACGCAGTTTGCCACATTAAAATGTGATCATCTCTTCCCTTTTTACGACTTTCGGTAATTTCTAGTCTTTTTAATTTAACATTTTTAATTTCATTTACCCCTTTTGTTTATGATTTACTTTTTGCCCTTTTTATAATTTTTACCATTGTTATTAAATTTGTTCAGTTGTGGCCTTTTTGACCTTTTGTTATCTTAAAATCGGTTTATCCACTATAAAATAAAACATTTTGATAGCAATCTAGCTATAATTGCTTCTCAAAGCATCTTGATAGATATGGTGTCGTGTGAATTTTTACGACAACCAATCACACTACGCTCTCTTTTTTTTTCGGTGGAAGTGTGAATCAAACCATAGACTCTTAATAATCCAGGTCACCTTAGACAGGTTAAACTTGAAACTCAGATTAGTTCACTGGGACTGGTATTTCAAAAGTGATTTTCAATATCATAGTTCTTCGCTCTCCCCGAAAATGTGGAGTAATTTACAATATGTCACCCTCTTCACCAAAGCTCGTCATAATGTAATCTACACTATTTAAAATAAAATAACAGTTATCTGTATCTCTTTTGAGGTCTTTTTAATAAAAATCCTGAGTTAATTGCGTAATTAATTTTTACTATAGGGTTTGTCCTATAGATGTTACAGGGGCATCACAGACAGATTAAACACATTTTTAATCTATAATCTCAGTTTAAATATATCTAGATTAAGATATAATGGTATAAATTACATATCTGGTAATCCGATTCCACACATGCAGTGAAATCCTGACATATTTTTGTCATTTACGTTTTCCCACATTAACATGAATTTGGAAGGGGTGGAGGGTAGGGTGGAGTGTAGACCTTTCATTACAGTCCTCCACAGTCACCAATACTAACAATGCAGTTAATCCTTGTTTAATGCATGACGTTTATATTAGGGAGCTCCAACATACCCTAGTTGGGATGTGTGTTTGTTTATCTCTCCAGTGAAATGCTTGTGAAATGGTGTTTGGATATTTAGAACTGACCACCTCTGCTCAGAGATACCTCCCTTCACCCCTCCATTACAGCTTGGGTTTCATTCCCCCGTGTGGTATAAAAGCTTTAGGTACGTAAAAGCTGTGGCTTTGTATTGCGAGGTAAATTGGAAGGACGAGAGAGAGAGAGAGAGAGACGAGGCGATTAGAAAGAGCTTGTACGAGACGGGGAAGGTATATTGAGCACCAGAAACAAAAATAAATAATTTAGGAGTAAATTAAGATTAACAAGAAGATCGATTATTTGAATATCAGAAGGAAGTATAATAATTAGTACTTTATATTCTAATTAGAACTTAGAAGCATATACTACACCGATAACTTGACTAACATGACAAATATGTATTTATGACTTACATATCAATCTTCCTATATGAAAGTAATCTATCAATTAAATATTAAATATATATACATAAATATATATTAATATTAAATATATAAATATTTATAAATATAAATTACTTCCCCAGTATAACACACAATATTTAAATTATGTCTCCAATATAACATATTGTATACATAATCTACTTCCCCATATAAATAATTTAAATATTATGTGTTATACTGTGGAAGATTTATTTATATATATATATAATGTGTTATACTGGAAACCTAATTTAAAATATGGATGTGTTTTAATGGGGAAGTAATTTATATATAATCTATAATTAATTAATGTATACATATATATATAAATTTATAGTTAATTAATTTATATATATATAAATAACTTCCCCATCATAACACATACAAATTTAAATTATTTATCCAGTATAACACTTTTTATATATATTATTTCCCAGCATAATAGCTGTAAATTATGTCAACAGTGTGTAATTTATCTTTCAATTACTTCACCAGAATAACATATATATAAATTACTTCTGCAGTATAACTCGTATATAATTCAATTATTTCTCCAGTATAAAAAATATATATATATATATATATATTATATCCCCAGCATAACAGCTGTACATTATTTCATCAATATGTTATTTATTTTTCAATTACTTCACTAGAATAACATCTATATATAAATTACTTCCCAAATATGTGTTTAATTACTTCACTTAACGCTCAATTAATTCTCCATCATTATATTTTCCTATAAACTACTTTATAAGCATGACAGTAATCTATCAATTAATTTATCCTTATGAAATATGTATTGAAATTGCTTCCGCACCATGACATTAGTTTGTCAATTAGTTTACTACAATAATTGGTAATTATTAATAAATTAAATTTACAGGTGGTGTTAAAAATATTATTTAAGCCATAAATGGTAAAAGAATAAAACATTACATCATCGAGATTCTAGTAGGCCTATATTTAACTTACTATACTTGTATCAACAAGTTATCATAATGTGAAGAGATGGTTGTGTAAGACTTTACTATATCAGTAGCCACCTTAAGTTGTGTGTAAACAGTCAACAAGCAAAGGAACCCTGTGCAATAATTTTTTGTTCATTAGTAAAAGGCATGACTTTTATCAGAATTCTTATGAATAATATGCATATATAGTAGAAATATCATGGGCTCTTGAAAATTTACATACGTGTAAGAAGCGATAACTGACAAACTAGTAAACAAAATTTTAATTAAAAATAGTAAACGCATATATATATATATATGTGTGTGTGT
>CABEEJ010001162.1:0-71491 GCA_901482245.1 Timema douglasi | reverse complement strand
GGGGGGGGGGGGGGGGTTTCACTAAACATATTCCCTATTTCTAATATGGATGGATTTTACGCTGTAAAAAAATGGTTATGTGAATTCTAACTTATTAAATACTAGTTTACAATCACTGATGTTCTAATTTATGAATATATATGCACATTCAAAAAGTATAAGTATATATATTTATACAAAGAATAGATGTATTCATACAAAGTATATGTGTATATATTTATATAGGTATCTACATATATTATATTTAAATATGCAAAATACTAACTTATTAATATGTATATACTAGCTCTGAATTAATTTTGGCAAAATCTTCAAAATAATATCTATGTTTAATGTAATACAATGAATCAATAAAAATAGTAAAACATCTTTAACAAAATATTGAAGAGCTAACATAATATTATCTACAACCATTATAACCCTTATTTTCCCTTACCAAAAGTTCAACCAACCGTGAAAATACCCTCTCCCCTTGAGCTCTTGTTAGCAATCCACTTAAGTGTGAAGCTCAATAGTGTCAACGGTATCAAGTGGTTTTGAAATCCTCCGAGGCTAAGTAATTAAATATTGAATCTGCCCTTCAAAGTTGGTCACAATAGCGTAAAAACATTTTCAGAAACGTGAATTGTTTTATTAAATTGCAAAAATGAATAAACTTTTGTTTATTTGTGTTTCAAGACTAGCAAACACTTTATCCAGATTTATAAGTTCAGTTGCAAAATAGAACTCACTTTACTCGCCATAGACTTGAACCATTGTTATTGTAACGTGGAGATGTGTGATATATCCATTCTGTTGCTTTAGAAGATGCATACCTGACTGTCTTTTGTACTATTTATTTAATATTAAATATTACAACAAATGCCACATATAAAAACAAACATATATTTTAATTTTAAAAAATTCCCGGACTTATACGAGATTATTGTCCATAGTATTAGTCCTGATAGCTGAATAAAGCTCATTTAAATACAAAATGATAATCTTGACCCATGAATGGAGCCTGGGACTTTTTTTTTGTTCGCACGTTGTGCTAGAGCGATAGCGAAAGGAATAAGTGCTGGGTTCAATTCCTTATCTCAAGATTGTAATAAGGTGTAATGAGGTGAAGTGGATAAAACTAAACCAAGATATGAATAGGGTGTCATGAGGTGAACTGGATTAGAACTAGCATAAGATAGGGATAGGGTGTCATTAGGTGAAATGGATAGAACTAGCACAAGATAGGGATAGGGTGTCATGAGGTGAACTGGATAGAACTCACATAAGATAGGAATAGGGTGTCATTAGGTGAAATGAATAGAACTAACATCAGATAGGAATAGGGTGTCATGAGGTGAACTGGATAGAACTAACACAAGATAGGGATATGGTGTCATGAGGTGAACTGGATAGAACTAGCACAAGATAGGGAGAGGGTGTCATTAGGTGAAATGGATAGAACTAGCATAAGATAGGGATAGGGTGTCATTAGGTGAAATGGATAGAACTAGCACAAGATAGGGATAGGGTGTCATGAGGTGAAATGGATAGAACTAGCACAAGATAGGGTAAAATGACGTATTTTTTTAAGTGCAGCATTGAACTTTTGAGTTTCTAATACAATAAAGTAAGACGGTAGTAATAATATGCATCTCCCAAGAAATTAATAAATACTCTAGTTAACAATACGCAGAGATGTTTGTGTGTGAATATGCCATTTACCAAGTTTAGTTTTAGTTATTAAAATCAACAAAAAATATAGAACATGTATAGATCCTGGGATTAGACAATGAAATTTTAGTTTTTAATCATTCTAAAATCAAATTTAAATTAAATTTATTTCAATATGAGATTTTTTTGGTCAAATCCAACACTTGGTATTATATTTAAAAAAATCCCCTGTATTCTAAGGAACACAATTATAATCACAAAAACTGAGGATGTAGCTGTATAACCCTAAAATTAATGTAGTCAAGCCATATTCCACCCCCTCCCTAATTAACCATAATATAAATTTTAGCAGTCTATAAAGAGCTATACAACTATTGAATACAAATCTCATACTAATTTAAAAAATATACAATTTATTTTAATTATAAACGCCAAGAATTGTATTTAAGTGTAAATTAAAACCATTCGGATATTATTCAATCGCAACTGACTAAATAATCCGATATGATGTAACAGTATAAAGTTACATCACTTTTTACCCTGAGGGATTAGGATGATTGGTTGTTAAAATAATATTATATGAGTGATACGTGTAAACATATTTGTGACGTGGACTTCAAATAGCCAACAAACCAAATATTATATTGTATGTCAAATATAGTCATACACAGATAAATACACAAAAGTAAAATTATGTATTCAAAATATTGAAATGTATTTAAATATAAATTACAGAGAATTAAATATATTCAGCATTAAAATACAAGTTTAAATTTGACACTTTCATAAATTAAGAATACATTTAAAACAAAAAATTATATAATAACATAGGAATACTTAACGATCTAGCCCATATCCTGATTTTGGTATCTGGTGGTTACTATAGTAATTACTAAAACGAGTTAACATATTCATACATTAAGTCGTCTTATATGCAGCTGTCGCTTATGATAGATAATATCAATAACAATAAAACAACACAGATAATATTGTAGAATATTATCAATGTTGGCCTCAAAGAAATATGCTTTAATTTTCTAAAATGTTCTTCCAACCAAAATAAAGAATTCGTAAAGCCATACGCCAAAAATAATGGTCCCTATCTAAACCTCTAATTAATATCTCGAACTGAATAAAAATAAAACCAACTTATAAGAGTGTGACGATGATCTTAGGTATATATTGGTTCAAAATTAGATGAGGCTACTGAGAAGTAAAGGATGTTACATAAAGATGAGTGACATACCCCGTGCTCAGAAAAATATATTGATGCGATAATTGAGTCTCGTAAATTACTGTTTGAAAGAAATGCAGCCTGAATTGGAGAATCTAGAACCTTGGCCATGTTATTGACTGACAAACCCAATGGCAAGAATCCTTTGGCAAGATCTAGACGCAGATAGGAGGATATCATTAGAATGGACCTGAAAGAGATAGGGTGTAATAAGGTGTATTGAATAGAACTATCTCCAGATAAGGATAGGTGGCACACTTTTGTAAGTACGGCAATTATTAACTGTCGAGTTACTAATGACATTGAGTAATTAAAGTGTTAGATATACATATAGCTTTATTAGCAACCAAAGATAAGGTTGTTTAGATCTTCACCAATCATCAGTATTGGTGAGAAAATCACGAGAGACCATCTTACGGCCAATACAATTACTAGACAGATCATTAGACAAATGATTACACTTAAAACAGATAGTGGTGAAATTGATATCTGTGAAATAGTTTATCAAATTTAAAATATTTTTACTAATTTGTTTGTAATACTTTCAAATAAGATAAGATCGTTTCACAAGTATTGTTTTAAATTACTTCCAGTGAAGAATTCAGACCCCGGTGTTACAGTTTTACGCCTAAATGTAGATATTTACGATACGCACTATTCGCAGGAAAGTGCTGCATTAGACCTGATTAGAACCTATGGCCATATATGCAGCAGAAACATGGACATTGAATGTAAAAGAGACAAGAACATTGAAGGCCATGGGAATGAAGTTTGTGTGGAGCATGTTAGCTGTTACCAGGAGACACAGGATTAGTAATGAAGTTATCCGGGGTAGAGTGGTAGTACAGGGAGTACATGAGATAGCAGATGAAGCAAGACTGAGATGGTATGGGCATGTAATAAGGATGTTGGAATACATGAGATAGTAGATGGAGCAAGGCTGAGATGATATGGCCATGTAATGAGAATGAAAAAGTATAAAATACCAAATATAGTGATGTAAATTAAATATCTAAGAAAAATACCCCAATGGAGATCAAGAAACATATGGGAGATAAAAGTAGGTGAAAAGAGAAGAATTGAAGAGATGAACCGAGGAGTAATGATGGAAGGATATAGGAAGCTGGAGGAATTTTACCAAACTGACCTAGCCATGGGCTGGAAACAGTGGATGATGACTATACTTATTCAAGGGTTAATGTGAAGTGGAAGGGAACAAGAGATTAATTCTGTATTTTTGCAACATTTAAGGAAAAAAAATATTCTGGGCGTGATAATTATATCACGTTTAGTTTATACACACACTAATCTCAACTACTCTTGAATGTTGGCCATGAACACAGTAGGATTGGACCAGAAGCTTTTAAAATTAAAATCTGGTCAAACTTTGCAGTGCCCAAGACAAATATTCAATAATATTTGTGATTTATATGGGTAAAAAATTAACATAAGTATATCTATAGAAAAAATACTTTATCTACTTTTGCCCAGTAATATTTTTTTTTTTTCATCAAAACTGAGAAGATACATACCACGAAAGTATGACGATAACGATAATTTAGTTCCTCCAAGACACATAAAGTAAAATATTTTAAGTAGTCTGAGTTTAATAGCCGAGTTATTACATTTTAAAGGTGGTTGGAGGGTTATGGTGGTGGAGGATACCCCCCCTCCCCCCCAGTTGAATGAAGCGTTAGGTTAAGCTAGGTTAAGTGAGAACCATAATTATACAATTTGTATAATATGTAATTATGTTTATTATCCAACCTTACCTTACCTAACAAATTATATAATAATTATTCAGATTACTACTCAACTTAACTTAACCTAACAAGTTATGAAAGTTTTGAAAATTATCTATGTACTAGGCTATTGCACTCAGACTAATTTATAATCCCTTCCTTGAGCTGTCATATAGGAACTCAACCTCGTCCATAGGATGCATTAGAGACATACAAATATTTTCATTTGTGGTTTTTAATTAAAAATAATCCTGAACTCTGGGCAAACTCTACCATCAAACACTAAAAAAAAAAACCTCCAACGCTTTCTAAACCTTTATATATTTAAAAAAATCCAGCATGAAACCCACTAGCAGTAATCCGTTTCCAGAGCAGGAGTGTGATGCGGGTAGCCTACATTAAAATTGCACTCTCGCAATTTACATAGAATATGTGCTTTATATGTAGAGGGAATAAAGACCAAAATAAAGCGCCTCGCAAAGAGAATGGCTAGAGGAAAAAAAAAGGGAGACTGGTATCATATGTTGACCAGTAACTTCATAGTTATCATCATCATACCAGATAACGTGGCCGAATCTGTCCCTGTAAATTAGTTGTCCTTCCAAGTGTAGGTGATCCTAGAATGTACGCAGGTTCAGGTTTGTTGGAGGTGCTCCCGAACAAGCAATTGAATCAAACTATCACACAGAGGTAGAATTCAGAAGAACATTTTAAGCAAATTTTATTTAACACATAGGTGTACACACATTTATTGCTGATATAAATAGAATAGCAGGGATCTTTTTACATCAAAATAAATATTGAAATTGTATTTTTCGTTCCTATATTCCCTGTTACACCATAATCATATTATTCTTTTATATAATGTCTATATTTTCAACAGCGTCGACCAAAGTCAGGCGTGTCTTGTCTGAAAGTTGGGGTTTAAGTCCCATCCGGAGAATCAAAGGATGTCTTTTCCCTATAATACGTCCCAATCTCATTAATGTGAATGTTGGTTAATTTACTCTCACTCATTCCTACTTTATAAATGTAATTATATGCAATTATCATGAACGGTCAATAGGACGATATGGAAGAAAATAGAATCAAGAAATCAATTTCTGGTCATACCTATTAGTATATCTCATCTACTATTTTATTGATCCACTGAAAAAAAAAACTGTTGCTATAGAATGTAATAGATGGTGTGGTGCACTGCACGGACTTTCTCTAAACTTTGTCTCAAAATAGATAGATACCTTTACTCAAAGAAACTCGTAAGATTTGTGGAACGCAACAACAAATATTATACAGAAACACTCCGACAAAGAGGATTATTGAAATAGTAAAACAATGTTATAGAAACATTAAGAAAAGAAGAACATATCGGTCCATCAAAGAGCATTAAACTTGATTCCATATTTCTAAACTTTTCATATAACACTGTGTTTACTTAAAACACAAAAACTATTGGGTTTGAAAAAATATTCCTTTATTTTAAATATTTGTATATTTTATATAACTACAACACTATAATGATAAATTATTTTCTATCTCAAATAGTAGTGGATATGTAACCAAAGCTGCAAATTTTATCTTTTCTAAAGTTATTTTCATGGGAATGCAAGCGTCGCCCTTTGTCTGAAATGTTAAAATGTCTGGATAAAAAGTCTAATGAAAATCGCTAGAGCAGATTTTGAGATATACGATTTTATCTCTTCTTTTACTTTCAGTAAACTACCCTTAATTTTAGATTAGATATATAATTCCAAAAAATCCTTTTGGAAACCCTATGTAAACCCTAGATTCTGAGTCTTAGCCAGATCGGTAAAATAGTTTCGGATCTAGTCCGAGATACAAACAAACGGTATTGAGAAACACCCCTCTGCGATTTCAGGGTTTCTACATTTATAAATATCTCGAGTTAGTGTTTTTGACTATTACAATATTTCTCTCTCCGAGGGGTCTGGAAAGAGAACAATATCATTTATCTGTATTTTTGTTGATTTATTGTTGACTTAACTGTTCACTCTTAATTAATTTGTTCTCCATCTACCACGACAGTGAATGTTATGCCTTTATGGTCTGCTGCTCGAACAAGAGTTATCATACTCGTATATTGCTATAAGAATGCTAACCCCGGTTCCATAACCTCTATCGGATGTAACAAACGCTTATATTACATCGTACGGAACAATATGTAACTTTAAATCTAGTTTATTCGATAGTTGTACTGTTGTGTCATGAAAACACAATATCCTAACCTTCAAAGTGGCTGCACTCAGCTGGGAAGAATGTTAAGAATTACTTTGTCGTATCTTCACAACTCCGCTTTTCAGAGGATTAGAGAGCAAGCAAGCAGTCTATAGGCTAGTAAAAATTTAAACCAAGTTTGGAAAAGCTAGTTATTAAGTAGATTATTTAAAGCTCAATCGTTTTAACCAATATATAAACCCATTTCCGATTACCGATTTTAAAAGAGTTCAATTTTAATTACTGATCTCACAGATGGTCATCTTCACACACACAAGTTCAAACTGCCTGAATAGTGATTGAATACAGCTAGTATACACTTTTAAAGAAGAGAATTTTACACCCAAATAAAATGTTTTAATAATAATATATTATTACTAGACCTGGGGTATGTATGAGGTTGAAACGACGAGAATGTGCAAGAATAGGAGAGTGTTGAGAAAGTTAGTGAAGAAAGATCACGGACGAGGTTGTGGGTGGTTTTTTTTTAGCTATAAGCACAATTTCTTGCCTACCCTGTAAGGGAACGGTTTGATTAGGTATGTGTGTATGTTTTATGTACTAGGGTGGACTTATGTGTAGTATTAATAAATGTTAAATTATAAAAATGGGTTCAAATATGTATGTACCGCATTTACCATGAATGACCGACCACACCAGGCCGTTATCTTATAATACACACTAGATTGTGAACCCGCAGGTTAAGTATGGTATGCTACCTTAGAAGTTAAATAAATGGATGATACAACATATATTTGATTTTTAAGACAAGCTTGAAACAACCTTGTGCAAACTAAATACAATTACAGCCATAAAATAATCAAGCTAACATTTTATTATTTAATTTTGCCTTCATTTGTAATTAAATACCTAGACTTGAATGGGTGAACGTCAATCCAATCCAAACATTGAAGCACTAACTACGGACCTCAACGTACAGTATTGACGATTTTAAGACAGTGGAAATGACGGAAGTGACGCAAGGGTTCCAATATTACAGGAATATCATATTATGTCCCTCTAAACTGTTCTATTGATGACTTGTTCTAGAGGTTGTTCCATACCTGACAGGTTATAGAGGTTGTTCCATCACTGAGAGGTTATAGAGGTGGTTCCATCACTGAGAGTTTCTAGAGGTTGTTCCATACCTGACAGGTTCTAGAGGTTGTTCCATCACTGAGAGGTTCTAGAGGTTGTTCCATCACTAACAGATTCTAGAGGTTGTTCCATCACTGAGAGGTTCTAGAGGTTGTTTCATCACTGACAGATTCTAGAGGTTGTTCCATCACTGAGAGGTTATAGAGGTTGTTCCATACCTGACAAGTTCTAGACGTTGTTCCATCACTGACCGATTCTAGAGGTTGTTCCATACCTGATAGTTTCTAGAATTTCTCTCAAATTGAGAGGAAAATCAAGCTCACAACTGCCCGGGGTAATCTTACCAACACTCCAAACGTATGTCTAGCTTAAACAAATTAATATCATTCCACACTCAGTTCGTCCTGAATCTTATCTATGATATTTATTCAGACTTCACAATTAAATATGTGATTTAAACTCAATCTTCCTGCGATAGAAATAGCTATTATAACTAATAAGTGCTCGTAAATAACGAATTACATAAAAAAAACTTGTTTTAATATCTGTATGAAATCAAATTATATTTAAAACTCAGATTAATTAGCTAACACTGAAATAATACATATATTTAATGGTTTTAAGAACCTTTATTGAATTTAATGTTAAATACTCATTTCAATTTCAGCGTAACATTTCAAAGCTTTATTTGAAAACCACCCACACTGGTGAACATATATAGTATTTTTATTATTACTATTAGCACCACGTCTTACTACTAATTTGGGTTACACGCTCATGTACTAATTACTCTAAAGGGCTAGGGATTAGGACGGTTGAATTTAGAGGAAGTGTACCTGCATTTCCGTGGAGATATATATATATATATATATAGAGAGAGAGAGAGAGAGAGAAAGAAAGAGAGAGAGAGAGGTAAACACTTTAAAAAAAACCACACAGTATAATAGAATAAGATCTAATCAACATGTACACGTCATCGGAAGTCTAGTATAATGAGAGAGTAACGTCTTAGACCATGCGGCCACCGAAGCAAATGACACGTGTACTAAACGCAAGGCTCATCTAGTTTGGTTTACCGGTGGCAAGGGATGAAATCCCAGCATGTTGAACTGAGGATAGTTTATTCTAAATGATTGCTTACTCTTCCTCCACTAAAACATTTTATTTAAACTCTGCCCTACTCATACTTATCTCATTAGTGTATATAAATGCGGGCAATCCGTATGAGTAGTAAAATTCAGAGTAATTTAAATATATATGTATATTTGTAAGTTCCTGTATGAGAATAATTTTTCTGTATATTAATTTGGACTCCCTCAGCTGGTCACCGTACAGCAACAAAGTAAAACAACGTGATCATTGTTGTGAAAGAGAAAGTTTGCGTATATGGTGGGATTTACGGGATAAAGGAGCGTTGTTTAGTATTTTGTAGGTTGGGTTGTTTTGTTGTAGGGAAGGGGGTGGGAGGGCCTTGTTGCTACCAACCTAAAATGAACGGAGTCCAATGAAGCGTCCTACGTTATAAAGTTTATGAATTTTAATTATATAAAAGGCTGTAACAATATGTAAGGCTAATATGAAATTACTATAATATTAATAAATACCAAAGATGTAATAAAAACTGTTGGAGTGGTAATAACCTTGGTAATAAGGGTTTATATAACTACAGTTATATTAAAATATCCCTTGCGTTTCATTATAAATGCCCTAGGGTAAATTTTCAGAAGGAATTTACATATATTTGCGGGCCTACTTTTCATAAAAATGTTCCTAAAAGGTAAAAACATAAGTACACACTTTAGAAAATATCTCTAACAGGGTATGTTTTAATAGGATGTTTATTTAATACAAATTCAAATATGCCGTAGGAATCGTGTGTATGTGTGTGTGTGTGTGTGTGTGTGTATGTATATATATATATATATACATTTGAACTAAGAGTTTAAAAAACAGAAAATAAAACTCGCACCAAAGTATATATTTTATACATGTTTACTTTTTATATACATTAATACTTTGGGGAACAAATTTTCCTATTTATATCATATATGGTATTTGATTTTATCTTTATTTTATAATTTTCGAGGTAAACTGTTATTAAGATCTTATGTATTAAATAAAGTGAATTGATCAAAACAATTTGTAGTAAATAAAATGATAGAACATTAGGAATATGATAGAGCACAAATAAACGTAAAAACACTAACATATATTTGCACACACTTCGATATTTCGATGCTAATATAGAATTTTCCTCAGGAAGTAGTAGTATATAAACTAAACAAGATGTTGTCTTCAGTGATGCCTGAAGATAATATCCTGTTTAATATATTATTATTAGCATAAAGTCTTACTACCCGTTCGGGTTATACGCACTTACGATAGTTTGTAATGGTAGGGTGATTGTGCGATGAAAAGGAGGACCTACAGTTTAACGTGTAGTCCGAACCAGGGTGGAGGCTCAGCATTCAACACATTCACAAGTTTTGATTCATACACGTCTTTTCATAGGTGAAGGAAGGGTTTGACACTCTTATAAATCTGTGCTGGGTCCGAGGATTGAAACCCAGACCACCAGCACAAAAGTCTGACACCTCAACCCTAGACCCCCAGTCTACCTGTTGAGTCTAACTTCTACTACTTCCAGAGGAAGATGCTTTAATAGCATCGAAATATCAAAGTGTGTGTAAATATGTGTTAGTGTTTATTACCTTTTTTTAGTGCTCTACCATTTTTCTAATATTCTATCATTTTATTTATTACAAATTATTTAAATAAAAATTTAATTCTCTAAAATAAATCAGGCTAATATAAAAAAATGAAGTTGAACATGGATTCATACCATAATAATGATAAGTTTTACTTTTGCCAGGATTTTTATCTTCACTCTGCTACTCTTATTACAAACATATTTATCTACCTAAATGATAATACAAAATTTTCTAAATATAAGTCCTACTGGTATCTATAAACTTTATATTATTCTTAAGATTAATGTGATAAAAAAATAAATACATTATATGTATATACTGGGCCTGCGTTATGCCCATATACAAATATTTAATAGTGACCAATATTTAAAACAATTAATTATAAAAGGAAATTGATGGTATTAATACCAGTAAAATATTAATTTTATATAATTTCAACCCGTGTGTAAGAACGTTGATTGTGTTATCGAAAGGTCTATAAAGCACATTATCCCAACTTTGGGGTCGTAAAACTACTTTTAGGGGTCCATGAACTCACATTTCTTATAAATATTTAAAACTAGACTTCACACAAATAACCTCGTTGACTTCTAAATACATATTTGTTCTGAATACAGAGGTTCCTGATAAGATTGTATGTTAGAAATGTATGCACCATCACTTGAATTTTCTGAAATTTTTACATTAAAATCACAAATACTGATACCAGAGGAGAGAAAACCAGATTTGAAGTTGAAGTTGTTATGTTTTAACCACATTTATAATTTATAAAAGCAGATGATAAACAGATTCACCATACAAATTTAAGTATTATAATATATAAATAGTTTATCATAAATATTATTATATCCCTTAAATGTAGTGGTTTAGTTGTTCTCCTTGAACTCCAAAATATTGACAACCACAAGTTTACGGCGTAGGAATCGTGATAAGCCTTTAAACTAAAATAAATATACAATAAAAATACTTTTTCAAAAATGACAAGTCTTGTTTTAAAATAATTTATTAAAATGTCACGATTCACGTAACCGATATACCATCAAAAGTTACATGTCAAAATAAAATAAAATCCATCTTTTGAATCAATTGTTTGGATATAGAAAGGTGCTTTTATTACAGTGAACCCTCCCTTAGACGGAATCGCAAGGGTACAATATATTTTTCCGCTATTAAGGTTAGGTTTCCATTTAATGAAGGTGTATTCTAAAAATTAAACCAGGGACATGCACGTAATTGTGATAGAAATCATAAAATAAAATAACGGACTCATTATTACACAGTATTCATTATTCACCCAATTAAGTAAACATATGGAAATATTACACAGAACAGAAAAACTTTGCTCACTTTGTCTTTATTTTTTCCAGCAGTCAAGAAGAGTTTTCTGAGCAGAGTTTACACTCTTGGCTGCCCAACTTTCCACAAATACTTTAGCCTTAGAAATCACACTAAGCATATCAGAATCATTCCGTTGTAGGGAAAATTTCTGCAGATCCTTTAAACTTTTGACAGCATCTTGAGAAGTCTTCACGTTACACGTTTCTTCTTCCGACACAATGTCACATTCCTCTTCTTATTCTTCCTCCTCCTCTTCTTCTTCCCGACTTACTTTAAAATTCCCAATTAAGGCAACGATATCCATCGTGTCTGGCTCAGTTTTCACGTTGTTGTCTATGTTGCTGTACTCTTCAGCTTTGCTGTTATTGAAAGCAGCTTCATTCATGCAGTTTTGTAAATCCTACTGGTCATTCTCAGTCCCTACACTAGCAGTAACTTTACCCATAGAAAATCCTGCTTTTTCATAATACTTTGTCACAGTTTCTGGAAACAACTTCTTTACCGTTTCAACTATCCAAATAACTCCATCAAGAACCGAGACGGTTCATGCAATCTCAGAGGCGGATGATGTAGAATTCATATTGACGAGCAAAGATTGCATTAATAATTTACGATAGTGCACTTTAACATTATGAATGGTTCCCTGATCCATTGGTTGAGAAATACTTGTGGTGTTTGGAGGGAACCAAGCAATTCACAAGTTCGAAAGTTCAATGTGGGGGTGGCATGTTGCGTTATCCAAATACAACATAGCATGCCGGTTTTTATTTTTCATTGTGCATTAAAAGCCGTTAACTATTCCTCCGTGATACATGACAGAATCCACGCCTTTTTGTTGGACATCCACTCAACGCGAAGCTTCCTTATGCCCATGTATCTGAAGCATTTTGGCTTTGCTGCCTTACCAATAGATGAGTTTTTCTCCATTTCACCTGATATAAAACAAAATAGAAAAACAGTCAATCTTTCTTTGCTATCATTTGATTATGAAGGGAAGTTTAGCAACCCACTCTTCAATGGTTTCACTATTTACATCACTCAATTCACCATAAAATTAGTTTAAAACTATCAGATATCCTTTGCAAAAACTCTCCAAACATCCGCTAGATGCTTTGAATTAAGTTTTCCCCAATTTTTGAGCGACCCTTTTTTGCATATTCTTGTACCATTGGAACTAACACGCCTGATTTTTTGCCCTAACCCTGACAAACCACTCCCACAACATTTCATTAATGTTTTCGTTTGCAGTTTTCTTAAGATTTATTTTTATTTTTTATTAGCACAGTTTTACCACATCTTAAATATTTCCGTTTTCTTCTCTAGAGTCTCGTACACTTGAGTTTTACCGATGCTAAACATCCTCATGTTCTATTTAACAGATAATTTATCTAGCTCATGCACATGAATCACTGTTACTCTCGTGTTTAGTTCAAGCACAGCTCTTATCTTTGAAGCAATAATGATAGCTGCCAGACTAAAATAAAAAATGCATGCTTGGAGTCCATATTGAGTAAAAATTCCAGAAGAGAAAAACAAAAGAATTTCATTACAGGTAGTGATATGCCGTTAAAGCTGAATTACAAATGTGAATGACAAGTCATTAGCGCAGAAACTGAGAGGAACAGAGATAACAATCAAGAGGCAATCACAGTTCACAATTCTGTAAGCAAGGTAACAAAATAACTAAGAAGGAGAAAGGAAATATACCTGACTCAACATTTCAACTCATCTTAATATAAAGGAAGAATGATAGAAAACAAAGTTCTCTAGAGTGCATTGGATCCCAAAAATTTTTCAAAACGTTGTCCACCAGAATATTGGAAATTTTCCGTATAAAGGCTTATTTTGAGTTCCGTTTCCATGTTAGACAGTTTCCGTTTAATCCAGGTAATTTAGCAAGTTTTTCACTCCTAATGTCACGGGAGAGTAAAATACTTCCATTTACGACAAGTTTCCGCTTAATAAAGGGCCATTTTAAGGCAGGTTTCACTGTATTATGAGAACTAACAATTAAAGGTAGAATATTTTAACAAGAAAAGGAATTCATCATTATCTTAACACTGCAACTTGTATTTAATATTATCACATAGTCATCTACTATACACCTTGACACTAAACTATTTCCATCCTACCTCAACACGTGGAAGCTTTCAACCCATAATTACAAGAAACAACTCTTTTTATTTTCACCTTAACCCTAAATGATTGCCATTACATCTTACTCCGTAAAATTTTTAAACCTCTTTTAGCTTGTAGTGACTTGAATTCTTTCTTTATAATTAGTGATTCTTAATCACACTCTTTTCTCTTTTCCTTCTCAGTCAGGCATTCAAGGCCATTCAAAAAGAAAGTCCTTATAATAATAATATTTAGCACCACGTCTTACTATCCGTTCGGCTTATATGCTTAAAGTCCTTTTAAAATAAATTAATATTAATAATGTTAATTTTATAAACATCTCACTCTGTACACCTCATATATACGTCTAGCTATATTAGATTTCAGCCTCATCCATAAACTGGTTTACTTTGACAATGGTTCGTAAAAAAGCTTAAAATAGTAAGTTTGACCGCTTATAGCTTGTGTTCTGTAATGACTTACAATAATTGAATCAATATTTAGAGCTTTCAACTAGAGATTTGTTAAAATATTTCAATAACATTTTGATGGTCGAATTAACTTAATTACTTCAATGAGATAACGTTAGAATTTTGAAAAGATTTACGCCAAACTTGGGTAGAAGAGTGTGTGTGTGAGGGGGAAACGGGGGCACTCATTACATCTTGGATTGGTGGTGATGTATATTTCCATTTAACTTGAAGGCCTTTTAGCACATCTTAGCTGGCAGTGACTACTATCTCAGCTTCGTAAACATTTAAATACTATCTTATCCTAAAAATGTCCTTTGCCCCATAATATAATGTTGGTTTCTTAGCAACACGTCCTAGTACCATTTGAGTTATTCTCAAATTTGCTAATTACTTAGGAATGAGGAAGGTTGAATTTAGAGGAAGTGTAGCTGAATTATTCTGGAGGATGAGTGAAAACTTATTTAGTAAGAAGAAACATCTTCACTACACCTGACCAGGATTCAAACCCAGATTTCCCTATCACTGAAATTCTGGTATATTGTGATAGTAGAACCATGTCGATGACCACAACGTTTATGACGTTAATCTTTCAATAGACTAGTCTCTCTATTATAAAGATATATTGGTTGTAATCCTAGTCGGGTGTGTTGAGGGTGGTATACCCTTATAGTTTCCCCCCCTACCTTCACGCCAATTTGTATACACTTAATCTAAATTCAATATTTCTCATCCTAAACACATTGGCGTTGTTAGTACATAGACTTACAACTCCAACGGGTAGTAAGACAGGATGCTAAAAGCCTATATATGTTGAGAGTGACGTCTTAAGACCATCTGAAGCAAGTTAAGACTATATTCAAGCTCTAAGTTGAACTCAATTCAATTCATTAAACTCATATCTCCCATAACCCTGCGTTGAGGCTCGAGCTCACAAAAAAAAAATCCAAATTTTTCATCACTGGGTTGTGTAAACATAAATCTAAACGGCTGTGGGACATGACAGATGAACCAGTCACCAACCAATCCACCCGGCACTGATTTCCCATACGGAATGTTCCATGCCATGGTGATCACAGGGGTTGTTGCATCCATTCAACCCCCCCGTCTCCCGACTTTCCATCCGCTTCAAATTGCAAGCCCCTAAAACCACGTACCAAACAGTAAAACACAATACATAAATTAACCTGTGTGGTCAGTGAAGGGGTGTGAAGGGGCTAAGGGGGGCAGTAGTGTCATTTTGACCTGGGGAAATAGGAGCGGTGTGTAGGCTTCTCGATGTTCTACCACTGATAGCCCCGAGATTTCACCACCAAAAACAGAGGGGAACGGGGAGGAATCAGTGTGGGTAACCACAATATCCAGCAATAAAGTATTTGCTCAATTTACTTGTCGAGGTTGAACAAAGCAACATTTTCCAAGTTGGTACTACAATAACCACAGTTTTTTATTCACCGTTTACATTACCTTACGTGATGGCTAATATCGACTGGGAAATTTAAAAAATACTGTTACGTGCTTTCAGTGATGAATCATCAGACCACCCACCTCGATGGCGTAGTTTGCTAAAGCGCTAGTCGTGTTGAGCTCGACTGCCAAGGACGGGGAGATCAAGGTTCGAATCTCGGCTGGGTGAACCGAGGGTGTTTTTTCCTAAATGGTTTTCCACTCTTCCTCCACGAAAATGAAGGTTCACTTCCTCTAATTCAACCTTCCCCATTCCTAATCCATTAGTGTAATTGGTACTTAAAGCGTATAACCCGAACGGGTAGTAAGACGCGGTGCTAAATAATAATAATAATAATAATAATAATAATAATAATAATAATATGACCATACGGTTTAGTGGTCAGCGCACCCTGCTGCAAGTCTAAGGGTCCTTGGTTCAATTTCTGGCTGATGCCTTGAATATTTTTATTTTATGGGTCATAATCCTAATGGATACCAGGGTTTGATTAGTAAGACTTAAGCTAGGTTAGGACTTAAAGCCAACTCAACATCTTCATAATAACTATCATCACATCATCTCATTGCTGGTATGACGTGTAGACAACCTCCTATGGTGTACCCTGGACAGCACTCTGTGCCACTAGAACGACAATTAGTCTACATACACGCTAAAAAAAGTGATAAATTAAAATATATATATAGATTATAATGTATTATATATATATATATATATATACATTTTAAAGTGCTAACCATATTCAGAAATATATATTTTAATCTTAGCGTATGCCACCAGGGTTGGTTGACTATACATTCCTGGTCTACTACTGGCAGTGTCGGATATGTAACCGTCTTCTCGGTTTGGGCCACCATGCCAGTACGGTAACTTCACCCCAGTGCTTTAATGTGACGAGGATGATTGTTATGTGGTATCTGTAGAAGTCTTACACCTAGCTTAATACCAATCAACCAGGCTATAAAAACCATAAGAACATTTCCTCTTCAGTAGAAATACCTAAGGTAATGTCAAAACATGAACCCGGGATTTCAAATGAGTATCCAAGAACGCTTACCATTAGGCCAATATGCTGATCACCATACCAATGAAGTATCCTGTATTATTCAATTATCCTTTTAAACCATGCATTAAGTTAGGTATGATAAACGATCTGTTTAAACACTCAAATGTAGCTAAAATAAAAGCTAAATAGTTGAATATAAATAACAATGGTAGTTTAGTTTATAATATTTGATAGATAACTTTTGATTGATAGCTATAACTAGGCCAGAATCAGTCAAGAACGCCCAACCTACTACAACATATTATAATTTTTAGGATTACCATAAATGCAGACAACGATAAATTGGCTAAAGTAAAATAAGATATAATTTGAAGAAACGAACAGCTGTCTTTCCATCACAAAAGTAAATAATATACTCGTATATTATATAAGATATATTGGTCGAACCTGTTTTTTCACGGTAGTAGAGATTAAAATTAGCTAGGCTGCAAACAACTAAATACTAACCACCTCGATGGTTGCGTGATCTAAGGCGTCACTCTTGCCATAGACTAAATCAAGGCCCAGAAAAACTTTTAGTAGTGTTGTGCCAAAGTAATAGTGTAAAATTGCTCAGCGTGCCAACCAACCTAGGACTACCCAAATGGCTTATATTTTCACACTAGTTAACTAGTACGATTATTAAAAGTAATTTAAGTTAACCTTGTAAAATTTAAATGTAAGAACATGTTTCTAAATCAAATATATTAAAAAATAACTGTTTTTTTTTTAAATATTCAATATACATCAGATAAATGTAAAAGTTATAAACGCGTTTGACAAAATTTAAGTTTAGAAGACATTTAGAAATTTTGAAACAAAACCATTAAATTACCTTAACAAAAAGACACGTTGTTTTAAAAATCATTACTCATATCAATGGTTTTAATCAAAGATAATCAGTTCTATGTTATTTCTATTATAATCGCTTAGCGTAACATTGAAAATCGTGCCACGCGCCACCATTGGCACGCGTGCCGCAGGTTGCTGAATCCTTGACTAGACTGTCATTGAAAGGGCGAGTGAGGTTAGAATCCCGATGGGGTTTAGTGAAGGTGATTTTTCCTAAATGTTTTTCCACTTTCCTTTCATGCAAATTTGAGTACACTCCCACTCAATTCAAAATGTATCATCTCTGACAATTTAGAGAAATTAGCACGTATGTGCATACCTGAACGGGTAGTAAGACAGGGTTCTAAAAAAAATACAACTTACTACCATCATTGCACTCGCCATCTTATCTTCTCTCCAACCCTGTCTTGATTTTACTTGCTCCCAAACTAGGTCTAGGGCCAAGGCGGATGGATATATTCTCTTACCAAAGGCTAAGGGCACTTTGACATGTTTATAATTGTCTTTGGAGAGGAATTATATTTAATAATTATTATTTTAAAGTATTTTCATTCAACCGCATTGTTTGTAGCTATAGTATATATGTGAAAATTGCATATTATACTCGTTCATATTTAATATATTCCAAAAAAGATTGCAAAGTATATGAGTACATAGAGTAAGGCAATAAACAATGTTTAAAATGTGTACTAGCTCGGTGAACAAAACATGAAAAAATATGACCATAATAACAATGTGGCTCTCGTCCAATATTGTATGAGGAACTTTTTAAAATGTATTTTGTTTTACTCAAACAATAGACTATAGAAGAGATTTTAAAATTTAATATGGAAAAGAAGTTCGTGACCCATTTCCAGGTCCACAAAGATATCCCAGCTAAATTGAGACCATATTTTCGCTATGGAAACAATAACCTGTTATTTGTTTTGTTTTGAAGCGAATTTGAAAATAGTTAGGAAAAATACTTAACATGATCGATTTAAAATGAATTGGTTGGTTCAAATCACAAAAGTAAATACTCTTTCTTCAACGACAAGATTAATAACACACCATCATATTTAATGACTAATTATAAACAGAGTGCATCACTTATGTGGCCACATGGTCATAGGCGTTACTCTCGCAATATACAGGACTTCCAATGAAGGGGTGATTTAGTTTAGAGCCCCAATCGGGTGTAATAAGAGTGTTTATTCCTAAATGGTTTTTCAATCTCCCCAACACAAATGCAGGTACACATGCTATAAATCCAAACTTATTCGTCTCTAACACATTAGCGTAGTTAGTGTATATGCGTATTACCTGAATGATACTAATACGTGGCGCTAAATAAAAGAGATTTAAAATAAAAATAAAAAAACCATCGTGTCTAATTCATGCAGTAGCCATCTCAATAATTTAAATAAACCCCAATCATACAATCAAAATATAAACCACTAGGTAGGGTGATAGTGAGATGAAATGGAGGACCTATGTCTTAACGTGGAATCCGAACCACGGTGGAGGCCTGGCATTCCACACATTCACAAGTTGTGATTAATACACGTCTTGTCAGAGGGGAAGGAAGGGTTTGACACATACCACTATAGTTATCACTTACGAATAAACCATATATGATATATATATAATTTATTAGTAAGTGATAGCTATAGTAGCTATAAAATATATTCATTATATATAAATTATTCGTAAGTGATAACTATATTTGTTTATATTTGTATTTGTGTGAGTTGGTTTTATTTAAATTATTGAGATGACTACTGCGCGAATTAGAAACGACGGTTTTTCAGTTTTTCTATTTCCTCTCTTTTATCTAGCGCAACGTATTACTATCCGTTCAGGTAATAAGCATATATATTAACTATGGCAGTGTGTTAGGGACTAGTAGGTTTGACTTTAAGGGATATGTACCTGCATTTGTGTTGGGGGAGATTTGAAAACCATCTAGGAAAAAAACACTCTTATTACATCCGATTGGGGTTATAAACCAAATCTCCCCGTTATTTGAAGTCTTATCAATTGCGAGAGTAACGCCTATGACTATGTGGCCACATGCTTGAGTCACTCTTTTCTAAGTTAGTTCATAAGTCGTCATGAAATATATATATATATCATTGACTTCATTGTCAGATCTACATAATGATAAACGATTGATTAGTAGAGCAATATTTTATTATCTGCTTCACACTAGTACGGGCTGCTTTTAACTACACTACTTTAATATAGACATTAAATATAGTATTTAGAGGAAATAAATATTTGTATTAGACTAGAGGAAGAGTGGAAATACACCTGAATGGGGTTTTAACCCCGAACTCCTCAATCACAGTAAAATTATAATAGGTAAAGATATGGGTGATATTATTATTGATTCTTGTATACATTTTGAGAATTAGACACAATGATCCGCTTTCAGTCTGAATTGAAAAGAGAAACTCTGAAGGCAGGGCAAATATATCCATAATGGCATCGTTTATAATGCATACAAGAGATAGCAGGACTTTAAAGGCATGATACGGACAGAGCCTAGGTGGCGCGGCGCGGCGAGCAGGAGGTGCCGGCACCAGAAATCGATGGGGCATGGTCGCTAGTTGCTCCCTCGGCCACGGTGAGCGCCACCGACGGTGGACCCTAGCAAGCCATTACAATAACTCAGAGAGAAGCGAAGCAGGGGCCGGACCGATTGCGCGCTCAACCGTGTAATACCAACGCATAAGTAACCTAAAGGGGTGGGCATTCAATACCAGCGAACTTCTTTTATTTTAGGCTATTCGAACCTTTTTAATGCTTTTGAATGTGTTTTTTTCCTCGCTATTCTAGAAAACAAAATAATAAATTTTATTTTAAAACCTATTTAAACTGTGGAGGAAATTGAAAAAAGTAAATCTACATGATATCTAACCCCAGATATTACTGATAGAGGAAATATTTGTTTGTAAATCAAATCTTTTTATGCTGAGTATTTTTTAAATAAAATATACCTAGAATAAAAATAAGCATTTATTTACAAACAGATATGTATATAAATTGAAAGTAAGGCATGCATTTTAGAGAAAAATCGCTTGAAAATTTAACAGCCCTTCAAAGATTTTATTATTTATATTTTAAGGCGATTTTATACCATTTTATTTCTTTGTTTGGAAAACAAAATGTACATATGATGTGACTAGGAGGTATATAATATTGGAGAACAAAACTAATAAACTGATCAAATAGACAACTATTGTATCTGAAACAATACTGAGCCTATTCATCCACAAATAACACCAGTGTGACATGATAAATCGTCGGCGAATGTTCATTTACGATTAGTTGGTTGTTTTTTGTTTTGACAAGAAACCTATTTATGATCAGTTGCGAGAATCTCGTCTTATTATGAGGATTTGGTTGTGGACAACATTTACTGAAAAGCTCGTGGAAAGGCCCGGAAACCATTTTGGGTCCACCATGATAATAAAAAGTGATTTGAAATTGCAAGTTACTTCAGTGAACCTGATAAGATTAAATACACATATAAAATGAGTAGGGAAAGTTTTTGGAGAGTTTTAACGAATCATAGGTCCAACTACGAAGACCTGAAAAGATATGGATTTTTAAGCTCACACAAATGAAAATAAAACACGGCGTAGGATTTTCTACAAGTGCTCGCTGCAATGACTCACAGTCAACTGAGCACCTGGCAACCAATTTGGTTTCCAGCGATATATCGCCCAGTGCTTTGGTTGTAGTCGCCCTGGTGGACAAGTGAGTTACTGTTTGAATGAAAAAGTTGTTTGAGTGATTGGTCGCTTGGTGGTGGGTGATTAGTTTCTTGGTTTTAGTCTCCTCAGTAGATGAAGGACCTTATCTTGTCCATCTATTCAGATGATGAAAATGTATAAATCTTCGAAGTTACTTTTAGCTTGCCACTAAGAAGTCATTTCTTGCAAAGAATCTTCTGGGAGCCTTCATGTTTTTCAAACTATATCTTCCCTTTTATAATAACTGCATCCACGCAACATAACAATATAACTTATAATATCGGAGTAGTTCCATGTTATATTTAATCTTGCAAGTAGGTATAAATTAATAAATCCTATTTAGGTAAACAATAATTTGAGATATAATAGATGGAGGACAGAGATCATTTTGTACAAACATTTTCAAACTGTTTTAACAAATTAGATGATATTCATAAATGTGGAAGGCTAGATTCATGATCTTGAGCAAAGTTTAAAATAAACTGTTCTATGTTGCAAACTATAGGTAAATGTTCTTTTTTCTCATTTTCACTAGTATAATTTAAATTTGAGAGCTTTTGTGACAAGAAGGGTAGTATATATATATATATATATATATATATATATATATATATATATATAAAACACTCAGTGTGAGGTCAACTAAATAACATAATCACAGTTTGTGAATGTGTGGAATGCCAGGCCTCCACCATGGTTCTGATCCCAAATTAAACTGTAGGTCCTCCATTTCATCTCAGAGTCATCCTATCATTAGTGTAAGTGCGTATAACCCGAACGGGTAGTAAGAATAAGTGCTATTAATAATAATAGAACTAAATAACTGAGAGGATAGCCACCTTAAAACGAGTAATACAAGCATACGAACAGGAAAACTAATACATTGCTTGGACACTATCATGTCATTAAGTGTTGCATAGCGAAAACAAAACTTTACCTGTGATAGTTTCCCGAGGTCAGTTCCCGTCTGACTAGTCGTACAAAGGTTGTGCTCTAGAATCATTTCGTGAAAATGTATTTCTGCCAATTCCTGGCCTATGAATATTCTATGAATTAGTCTATATAACAATTCATGGATAGCTACAGTTCAACTACCTTCTGCTTACCCGATCAATATGTCACACCTTGCCATTTCATCCTATCAATTGCGAGAGTAACGCCTATGACCATGTGGCCACATGAGTGAGTCTCTCTATTCTAAGTTAGTTCATAAGTCGTCATGAAATATATATACAGCTGTGAATATATTTACAGCTGTGAAACTACCAGCATGAAAGGAGTATGTCTATTATTGTCAGAACATGGAATATTTGAAATAACGAAGAATACTATGCTAACTTAGCTATGGATAATAAAATGTATTACTTTGATATCCAGTGAGTCCTGAACTACACTAAAGCAGGTGTGCAAGAACGAAACTGAATGGTCCAAAAGTTTGATTGAGATTTTAGTGTCACAGTAGTGTGAATGTATTATAATTGAAAACATAATGTGAATAATCTAATAGGGCTGCAATAGTATGCTTGGTACTATACTACAGTGCTACTCACAATATGGCATCACCTCTTTGACAGTTTAATCACAGCGCTAATAAAGGGAATCAACGCAACTACTGTTCCACTCACACTACTAGCTCACTAAGCTTCGTACTTTTATACCAGCCTAAGGCCGATCCACACATAACGCTGGTCTAAGCTATGCTGTGCTGTGATGCTGTCAGTTTGGTTTCACACTCATTGCTAAACTAAGATAAGCAATGGTCCCTATTTCCCCTCCAGAATTCAGTGTTGTTTCTTTCTGGTCTGCTTCAGTGAAGTTTAGCTATGATGGCGTTCTCCAAAATGTCTTGTTTGAGCTCAGATGATAATACTGAGGAAGAAAAGATGCTGCTGTTAGAATTTGTTTTGGAAGATAAAGAAAATATAGAAGATGGAGGTTTTGAATTGTTCAATTAACGCTTCCTGCATTTTATTAATAAAAAATTAATTAAATATAAAACCCAAATATAATATTACTTAAACATATGTGAAAAAAAATTAAAACAAAACTTCAACATTTCTTTGGTTATTTTCTCTAAAGCACCACTGTGTCTGATCAACACGGATCCCAAGCTGCACTATGTGCATGCGCAATGTAGTAGGTATGTCTAAAGATGGGTGATGGAAAAATTTCCCGGCCAGCAATTGGAAAAAACAAAGCGTGGCGTAGCTTAGCTTTCTGTGTGAACCAACACATTTTATTATATGGTCCGCTAGTTTTCTAAACAATTAGCAGAGCAAATCTTAACTTAGCTTAGATTAGCATTCTGTGTGAAACGGCCGTTGAGTTAGCTGTATGACATACATATTTAAATTTTGTATTATTTTCAATTCTTGTGATTTTTCACTATCCAAGCCCACTAGGAAATACAAGACATTATTATAAAAGCAAAGTGCGATAAAACGAAGCCATACCAAATTGAGGATAGATTTAAGTAAGAATCATTGACTTCACGCATATTTGTTATTCTGTTATTTAACACTGAATTATGCGTATAGCCCGAACAGGTAGTAGGACACGGTGCTAAAACAATACACAGAATCTCAAAGAATTGCAATTAAGGAATATAAATTGAGCGAGATTTATATATCCCTTAACAAAACTCATCCCCAATTAAATAAAGAAAATTAAGCTTAATTCCCCAATTAGGAAAAAAATTCTGACCAAATTCTACTAAAAAATAACCCGCCTCGTTGGCGTAGTTGACTAAATCACTAGTCGTGTTGAGCTTGACTTCTGAGGATGGGGAGATCGAGGTTCGAATCTCGGTCAGGTGAACTGGGGGTGGTTTTTCCTAAATGCTTTTTCCACTCTCCCTCCACGCAAATGAGTGATCACTTCCTCTAGTTAAACCTTCCCAATTCCTAATCCACTAGCGTAATTAGTACTTAGAGCGTATAACCCGAACGGGTAGTAAGACGCGGTGCATAATAATAATAATAATACTAAACAATTTTACTTTGATCAAGAATTATGAAAAAATTCAAATATCAACACAGGCTTGAAATATTTGTTATAATCTCTTATTATGTCCAACAATGCATTTCCTTTATATTTAATCAAGTATTTTTAATTACATCTTACTACCCGTTCGGACAATCCAAATATACGCAGAATTGAGGTATAAATTTTAAAGATATAATTTAGAGAAAATGCATTCTCATTTGCGTGGAGTAATAGTGGAAAACTATTAAAATAAAATCACTCTCATTATACACTAGGCATTCGAATCATTACCTAAACATCGCTGGCGAACCTAACTATATGAGTCTAACGCTTTTGTCTTCCAGTCCACCGGTGTATGTATTAAACAATGTTTGTCCATGCTATTTATTAGAGAAAGTGTATTTTCATCGTGGGCAATCCATAACGGACGTTCATTTCTGTGGTAGAGATCTTTACACCCCCTTCAAAACACGAACAGCCCAAATTGAAACTTTGAATATGAAACAAAAAGGAGGGTCTCAATCGCTGCTTCTATCCCACACCTCCACTTCCAAACATCCTGACTTCAAATAACCATTTTGACCCTCTTGAGCCAAAGGCCAAGTGGTTGAAAAATCCTTGGAAATATAAGAGCGAGTCTAGAGGGAGATATCCTGTAGTTTGAGGCTTGAAATATTTCATGAATATTTCGAGTGTCTCGGAGAGTTTTACAGCCTTTAATATTGGAGTTTACAGAACAAAACTTTTTGCGGAGCAGCCAAAGCGTGTTTTTGGATTTAGTGTGGCTTGACCTCTCAATGAATTTTTTACACATTATTAAAATAATCTACGATAAGACTCTCTTCGTTGGTAGCATAGACTAGAGAAGTGGTCTTCAACCTACGGACCGCGGGAAGGGTTCAGCCCTCCAACTGATTCTATCTGCCCTCCTATAAACAAACAAACAAACAAGTGTATTGTTAAAAATGAACAAATATGAGTAAAATAACATTGAAATCTTTTACTAGGTGTTTTTCCTAATCCAGATCACCAATTACATATTTTAAGCTCTAACGATCCAGAATATCAAAACTGTTGCCAATCCCTGGTTTAGTGTATCATTCTGTCAATAGATTGGGCTGAGGATGACGATGAGATAAGAGCTTAAATCCCAGTTGGGGCTGAATACTTTCTTTTTAAATACACTTTTTATACAAAAATATGGGAAAGTTTTCTTTAAATTCTACCTTACTCATTCCTAATCCATTATTGTAAATATGTGTTTGGTCCCAAATGGGTAGTAAGACATGGAGGATAAAAAATATAATACGTTTATTGTTTAGTGGCTATTGGTTTGATTCCAGATTAAGGCGATTATATTTTCTTGATACATGTGTAAGTTTAGTGGAATCGAGGTAGAAAGTTAGATTTATAAGGTATTTAATTATATTTTAATATTGATAAAGTGTTTTTTGTACTAGTTTTATTTTGTTGGTATTATTAATATTTATAAAATATTATATCTTTGGCTCAAATAAGCTGGACTATATTTTGAAGCGTGATTCTGCCGTATGCATTCTTTAATTTACTATTACTGGCACTAAGTTTAGATCTACACTTTTAATGTTGTGCCCTAGGTTCTATTTTGTTTCTGGATTATTGTACTTAATGTTCACTTATGATCACGTGAGCTATTTTAACACACGATCAATAAAAATATCACTATACTTAAATTGACGAATTTAATATTCATCAGTGAATCAATCAATTCAAAACCTACTATTTGAAATTGAATTAGTCTAAGTGGCTAATGGTTGTTCAAGTCAACATGAATGGATATTGACATAGATATTGATAAACGAGCACACACAAACCACCCTTGATCATGCTCATGAATAAGAGTCTGGTAGCTTTACGTCATTCAATTCAAATAAGAGGTATTCTAAATTACAAGCTCCACAAAACCATAAACGGGCTAGTAAATCGGATATTCACTAATGATCTAAACGTGAATGTATACTACAGCAATACCAATAGTAGTAACAAACTGGCCATATTAAAAAAAAAGAAACTGTCTATAACTACACTAAAATGTTCTACAAGGTTCCTAAGGTGAGAAATGCCATGACAATATTCATAATGATCTTTGGAGAATACATAAATGGGAAGAATAAATCTTTGCCCTCTTCCCAAGCGTCATTAACATTGAGATAAACTCGGTAACCTATAAAATAGTATGTCACCATCCGCGTATTACAACTGAGAATGAATCAAAGCCATTTACCCTTCCTGATGAAAATCTTTACTTATACGAGGAATAAGATCAGAACATATATAAAGATTAACTTATGAATGACAAGGCCGTGTTGTCTGATAAACATATTTATTAACTCCAGGAGTCTGTTTTATAAAGTTACAAGTCTACAATGTACAAGTGAATTTACTTGTGAATTATAAGAAATGAGAAAATTGTGTTTAATAAAGTTGCAAGCAAACGTTTACAACTACAAGTGGGAGTTTACAAAATACAAGGGTTTTTACAAGTATGATCATAGTTTGGTTTCATAAATATACTTGTAGCCTACAAAAACTTGTAAATCAATGAGTACTCTCTAAACATCTAAGAGATTAGGTCAAATATTCTACAAGTGCAGTATTAATAGGTTATTTGTATATATTATTAGTTTAATATACCACATGAATGGCCGTTTTGGTGATACCCTGAATGTTGTCACGAAGGACCTTTCTGTGCCGTTTTGCGACACCTTTTTCAAGTCCCTCGCATGCCTTGCCGCTACCAGTCATCGTGTCTACTGCTTTACTGTTAATAGCATTATTATTTGGATGTATAATGGTGATTACTTAGGTTAGGAGACGGCCAAGTATGAACAGTATCTAATAAATTCATTGACCAATGAGAAACTATTACGTGATACGGGTTATTATTGCTGCACAAAATAAACCATCAACTTCCTTAGTTTAAGAAAGAATAAACTAGGCCCACGCAGTTTCTCACAGACGTGTTGAACTTCAAAAACAAAGAACCTTAACATAATGTGGGTACCTCATTCCATAAATTACTATAATAGTAACTCAAATTTTTGATGTTCCAAATAAAATGTATTTATATTCATTCATATTTTTTAAACAAACTGATATTTTCATTTTTAACTACAACCATCAAAAAATAAACTTAAAACGTTTTGTGTACTTTTGGCTGCCGTTATAATGAAGAATAATCTGTATGTATTAATATTTAACTTTTAATTAAAATAGCTGACTTGTAAATAGCTTCTCCAAGTGAGAACATATTTACAAGTCAAACCGTTTTATTTACAAGTGTAAGACATTCATATGTAGATTGTAAATTATAAATTTTACAATCGTAGTTTATGAAACAGGCCTCTTTTCTCAGAAAATAATGAGGTTAGAAACCGCACAAAATATAAACAAATTTATCACTTACGTTCTCATTTATTCTAAGGCACTATAAACTCGAAAGTTTATTGCCACAATCACAAATATATGCCACTTATCCTTATCTTAAGCTAATTCTTTCCAGTCAACCTCACTACACCCTATCTCTTTCAGGTCCATTCAAATGTTACTCTACCATTGTCTTGAAAAATTGGTATCTTACCATTCATTAGGTTGTCAGTCAATACCTTGAATTCGATTCAAGTTTCCTATGTTCACTCTGCATGTCTTGTCTACCGTGATCTGCAATATTTGATTAACCTAGTAATAATGTATAGTGACGATAACAGTGTATGTAACTCATATTATATACCCTACTCCACTCTCCATTATCTTGATTAATTTTAAAAAGTTATTAAAATGTATTTTTTTTTTCACAAGTTTGTTTTAAAGTAGCCTGCTTTGAATACTTTCAAAATTTAATATTTTTTACCCTCCTATGATTTATTGATGTCCGTATAAAACCTGAATTTATCATAAATAATTGTTACATACATTTCGCAAGTACTGTCTCACCCCCTACCCTTTAAGGCGCTTCTGGTCAGAATGGACGCAGAGGGGAGATTGTAAGGAGTTTTAAAATAATATACCTGAAACCAGTTGATGATTAGATTTTGTTATAAAAAATAACTTAAAAAGAGACCCGGTTCAGTGGCCTGCTCAAGATGGTGAGATCAAGTTCGAATCCCAGTAAGTTCTATTGAAAGTGTTTTTCTAAAGGATTTTCCACTCTCCTCACAATAAAATGCAGGTATATTTCCTCTAAAAAGCTTCCTTTCTTATCCCTACTCCATTGGAGTAATTATCATATGTGTATAGCCTGATACAGTAGAAAGATGTGGGGATAACAAATTAACAAAAAGTATATGACAGATTGAAGTGATGTGATGGTAGTAGTGTATATAATAAGAGAATAGTGTAAGGTAAGATAATCGTGTCAGCAGTCTGTGATAGTCCTTACATGACCTCGGTCAATCCTTGCGATCTCCGACTATACCAAACCCTTCCTTCACCTTTGACAAGACGTGTATTGATCACAACTTGTAAATATGTGGAGTTCCAGGCCTCCACCATGGTTCGGATTCCACGTTAATCTGTAGGTCCTCCATTTCATCTCACAATCACCCTACCATTACACATTAGCGTAAGTGCATATAAACCGAACGGGTAGTAAGACGCGGTGCTAATAATAATAATAATAATCCGACTAGATACTAATATCTCCCAGTCACGCCTCTGCATGATGTTTCCTTTTCTCGGTCTATACGTAAGTCTGTAGACATCATACTGGTTGAGATCCTCTAAGCTAATTCATTATACCTGGCTTCAGCCGCTTATGTTCTAAAGTGAGGCATTGAACTTCAACTAATGAATCACCAAAGAGGAGTCTTTATAGGTAACTAACACTTGTCTCGAATACATTCGGTTAGTGCCATGGATAGGTCACCCAAGTTGATCATAGAACTTCTGTATTTAATTCACATTAGGAGACCTCTTTATTACCCCTCGACGGTCTAGACTCCAACCAATCAACATCTTTTATTATATAATAACACTCTTATTTAAATTCTTGTGACAATCTTGGCATTGAATAATGGGCATATTGGGTAGATTGTGGGAAAATATTGCTATTGTTTGGCATTAATTGATTGTATTGCTGATGGTCTACTTTGATCATATTTATATTACATGGTGAGTTTAAGATATTTAATCTTCAGAAAACATCCCTGGAACGCTTGCAGCATATTCGCTCTTGATGTTTGATTGGATTCATTTATTGTGCCCTTAGTTTAATATAAAATGGAGCAGTAGAACATTTAAAAACCACAAAACCATTTTTATTTGTAGGAAATATACTCATAGAATCCTGACTAGCATAATAAAACCATACATAAGACAAGACGTTGAACCTTTGAATATTTAAAATAGCAGATCCTTGAATCAAATCCCTAAAATGAGACTTTTGGTCTTAATAAATATGTGCCCTTCCCGGATGAAAGTGAGGTTCCACTGCCACTATAGTGTTTATAGTAATGTATTCAGTTACATCAAAGATAATTAAAACTATCACACACATCAACTTAAAACTGATACGTTGTAAAGTAAGTGTGTGTAATAATGAACTAAGTAAATAAATAAAATGTAGATGTGTGGCATAATATTCGCATGTATGAAATATGTATTTTTTGATTCAAGGAATGTGTTGTAGAAATAATAAGATCTGTAATGAATATAGCTACGGACATCGTGGTAGAAAAAAGATCGTTGAGTTAGAAGAATGATTACCCATATATTATACCATTAATTCACGATTTAGCAGATTTGCACCAATTTGTCTCGTGGTACCACATTAAGGTGAAGCTATAATGGGGCTACAAGGGAACTATTTTAACCATAGAGATAAAATAATTAAAATAACATTAATAGATTTATTATAACAGAAAACTAAAATATATGTTTGATTACAATAGATATACAAGAACATTAGTTTGAAGTTCCAAAATAATACTGTCTTGTTGCGACATGGGCAAACAATAGTTCTAGGTGGCAAGATCAAATGCAGTAGGCTTGAAGAGCAATTTTCAAAACAAAACAGCTGGACTGACGCCAGGCTACGGTCAGGTGATTCTAAAAGAATAACAGTGAGTCATTATAAACAAAAGGTAACTGGAAATCATATACATGTAGTATTATTAAAACATTTATAATTTAAGCTAGCCTGCTTGATTGGAACTTAAGAAAAACCCTTAAGAGACGTATAATGAATAGCAATAGAAAGGTTTGCTGATTACATTGGTAGAAGGCTAGCATAAAGGCGTCAACACAAAATAGTACTATGGCCGGTCCTTTCCCTATTGTTACTACCAGAGCAATCAATAGTACATGTATTTAATGACCTACTCCCTGGGGTACAACACTAGTATAATTCATACAATACTAATACTCAGTCAATAGGTGGCAAAAACGGTCAAATAGAAAAAAGTTATTATCTGCACGTACCCCACGCTTTCTCCACCCAAGATAATACCACACGCGAAGAGTGTCAACAAGAATGATTCAACACATTGTACACATTGATCCAACTAGGTCCTAGAGAAAGGATACACAACCTGGTTGTAGCCATAAAAACAAGTGTGTAGTCTTAAGGACTCAAAAGGGAAATATAGTGCTCGTGGAGAATAGCAACTATTTGGACTAAGTCCTCATTACATCTGGAGCTCAAGGCTCCTGTATCGAAGCTATTTCATATGGATATAGGAAAAACATGGTCTCTTGGACCAATATAACAAGTCAGAAGGACATAGGCAACATTAGAGTTACTGTGACTATACCAACATAGTCGGAAGAATACAAAATCAAAATTTAGTCACTTTTACTGAAACAAGAAATATAAATAAACATAATAGTCGCCTCGACTGTACTAAGTCTGAAGGAAACAATTCTGATAAACAAAATGTCAGAAGAACTTAAACAACATTAGAGTTACTGCGACTACACCAACAGTCGGAAGAACACAAAATCAAAATTTAGTCACTTTTACTGAAACAAGAAATCGATCGCCTCGACTGTACTAAGTCTGATGGACACAATTCTGATAAACAAAAAGTCAGAAGGACATAATAAACATTATCTAGTCTTTAAACTAGAACCCATAATTCAGATAGACTTATTATCGTCGCCTCTATACTTAGGAATTCGGAGAAGATTCTCCTCGGTAGCGCAGTGGTGAAAACCACGCCCAATACTCCATGGCCACCGGTTCCTTCGTAGAGTGAGGTACAGAAGTCCCAAGGCTTCTTTGGTGCTGACTGACAGCATTAAAAAGTTACCAGACAAAATTACGTATCCCTACGCCGAACCAGATTATCTGCAAAAACATGTGTTTAGCAGCTGTCACTTCTGACGTTCAAAATTTAGATATATACCTAAATGCTGACTGTCAGAAGTCAGCTGTGAACTGTCAGTCAGCACCAAAGAAGCCATGGGGCTACTATAGCAGAGGTCCCTTCTTCGACGATGTGATGTGATAAAATGCCATGACGTGAATCCAAGAGTAAATTATTTTATACCATCTCTCTTACTAGAACGGAACAAAAATAATAATAGAAAAAGTGTAAAAACACAGCTGGTGATAGGAGGGACTGGAGGGAAAGGGGAGGTTCGGAGACACGCCACAACAACAGTGGCGCTCGAGGGTCGTGGTAGCGAGCCTAGCTTAGTTGAGTTATTTTTCATGTCATGTGATGTAGCGAGTGGAAGTGTTTGAAAGCACTCTTTCACCAAACTTGTTGAATATTTTGCTAGAAGGCATGTTGGCGGTATCCGATCCCATCCAGTCACGGTTAGTAAGTCTTGAATCATATTATTCCTGGATGTATCAGCTTTAATTATCTTCTTTGGATTACACTATTATAAGTTTGGTATATTTTATGAAGATTTGTGTTATTAAAATCTTTTGTAGTATTTTCTATTGAAGCACGTGGATCATATCCGAGTCCATTCACTCATTAAAAGTATGTTTTGAAGGATATTATTATTAAATATCTCAAATATAATTCTCTTCTTTGGATTTTGCCAATATAATTATTATAATTTCGTATTTTCACCTGGCCTAATTGTGTAGGTGTCAACTTTACATAATTGACAGGCTACAGATTGTTACCCGCCTCGGTGGCGTAGTTGGCTAACGCGCTTGTCGTGTTGAGCTCGACTGCTGAGGACTGGGAGATCGAGGTTCGAATCTCGGTCGGGTGAACTGGGGGCGGTTTTTCCTAAATGGTTTTCCACTCTCCATCCACGCAAATGCGGGTTCACTCCCTCTAATTCAACCTTCCCAATTCCTAATCCATTAGAGTAATTAGTACTTAAATCGTATAACCCGAACGGGTAATAAGACGCGGTGCAAAATAATAATTATTATTATTACAGATTGTTTGGAATGTAAATAGCAGACACAAATATTTGAGGGCTAAATAATTTGTCATGTATATTGTTTGTTGAGAAAAAATGAATTTAGTATCTCAACATAATATACATTTAATTCCAATGTATGTTGTAACGTTTAAAAAATTAGTGTGATATATTAATGTTTATTCGCCACCATTAAGGTGATATTTGGTATCACGACTAAATCGTGTCAAAGTTTGTTATCCTGTATGGTTAATAACTAAAAAGTTGTGATATCCTATTTAAAAAATTGAAAGTCCTAGAATTTTATAGTTTTCATTATTTGTATATAAATGGTTTTTTGCTGTATATTTCCAACGATATTGACTTTAATTTAAATGCTCGACTATTATGTCATATGCACAATAATTCCCGACATGTGAGATTTAGATTCGGGTAAAAACGCGGATTAGGATTTACATAGACTTTACCTACTCGGCTCCTTGTCAGAAAGGAAGTGAGGAGATGCGCTCCCTGAAGGGGTATATCAAGCGAAATTTCCTTCTCGAAGCTTCCTAGAAAAAAGAGATGCTGTCATCCAGGTTCTTCTTTGTTGACCAAACTGCGTTGTCTTTTTAAAGAGAGATGTAGAAAGATGTCACCATACCTTGCACCTTAACAACTTAAAACAAATAAATCTTACTACCCATTCTCATTTGTAATGTCGTTATTTTGAGTATAAATGTGAATAATAAATTAATAGGATGTATAATTCCATATCATTATACCATTAGTATATTTATAAAATAAATTATAGAACTTTGGCGTCTTTACAATTTTAACCACTTATATTGAAAATTAGGCCCATTATTTTCTAGCTTATATATTATATACGTAAAATAAGTCGTAAACTTCAAATAACGGGCCCGTAGGCCACTCTTAGCAAACGTTTGAACTATAGTGATTTGTAATGTTATTAAACTGAATAAAAAATAAAATATATTCAAATTTAATTTCAGTGTGACTACATTGTTTTCTAAACGGCAAATTGTAAAGGAAATTAGTGAAATACATAGAAAACGCTTACAAACACTATAACATGAGGTTGTGGGTACTTTCATGCAATGATCCTTTAATATTATACTTTTCATTTTAAACTTATATTGAAACAGAGTATACACTTTATAATGCATTTATTTCAAAACACCATTCTTTTTTTTTACTGTTTTAAAAATAAATTTCTTGTGTGACAATAAATATCTCACTACCACAGAAAATTCTTCTCATACCCGTCTTTGAGTCAAAATGTCTTTCATGTTCTCCTTACCGTCTCTTTGTCTGAACCTAGAGTTGTAATTAGTTTTTAAAAGAAGAGAAATAACTAAAACAAATTAAATTAATCTTATACAAAGAGAACAAAGGAGGCAAAGAAAATGAAAAGAAGTGATCTCGTTCTTATGAGATAAAAACTGTTCAAAGAATAAGTTTTTGTACACATGCTGGTAAAGAATAATGGAAAAAATAATCGTTTTAAACTGGAAATTGGAAATAAGGCTTAATTTTAAAATATCATTAGTCTGACTTATATTGTTTGAATTAAGTGTATAATTTTGACTGCAGTATATAGAGTATATTATATAAAATTATAACATTCCATTTTCAAAAAACTTGTTTAAGTATATATTTATAATGCACATATGACATGAATGAAGACTAATTTTATATATATAAATATACTAGTTTTATATATATAAATATACTAATTTTATACATATAAATATACAAATTTTTTAATATATATATATAGTCTTCACCCACGTTAAATGTGCATTATAAATATATATTTAAACAAGCTTTTTGAAAATGGAATCTATGTTATAATTTTATATAATATACTCTATGTACTGCAGTCAAATTTATACATTCAATTCAAACAATATAAGTCAGACTATTGATATTTTAAAATTAAGCCTCAGTTTCAATTTCCAGTTTTAAACATTTTTTTTTCCATTATATATAAATTGTTTCTTAGTTTTAAATACCAAATCAACTTAACAACGGTTTTTAGTTAGATTTAATCAGTCTTATGGAACTTAACTGCGAATTTTTCTACAAACAATTTCATATGAGAACTTATTTAATTAATTTATTCAAATATATGTTTGAAAATAGAGAGGAATACTACATAGATACTACCTTTTTAACTTCAATGAAATAATATTAAAAAATAATAAATGTAGTTTAGCAAAATGCAATTGAAAATAATTTGATCCATAAAATAAAATAAAACTCACAAATAAGACTTTGGTATTTCATTTGAGTAAATATTCGGTATCCCATTGATTAGGGCAGTTAAATAAAAGTTCCTTGGGGGGGTACTTAGCTTTATATAAAATGAGAAGCTTCATCTATATATACTTTGAACAGGCTTTTGGAATGAAAAATAAAATTATATTTATAACTCGCTACAAGTTACCAATATTTTCCAGGTAAAGTTAGTGGTTTGGAGAGAGTACTTTGGTTTTAAAGTTGAAACTTTTTGTTGTTGATAAATTCCAGTATATATACAATTAGCTGCAGTATTAAACAACATATGGTGATTTTGAACAATTGTTGGATATATTATACATACGTGTATACATACATACCTAATCACACCATTCCCTTACGACGTAGGCAAGAAACTGTGAATATAACTAAAAAATCAACTTCAAATTTAAACCAACCTCAATAATTTTCTCCATATTTCCCCACATACAATCCTTGGATACTTCCTTCGCTTCAATAAAATCCATACAGAAAGTTATAAATGCTCTTTTATTCTTGAAATTCTTAATTTTTCTCTTTTTCACATATTCATCTACACCATTTAGCCAATAGGCCTACCATTCTTTTTGACCCATACACTCTACCTTTATATATTTGTTTTGTCCCTCGATCCACACTCATCATCTCAAAATGCCCAAACCACCGTAAGACATTTCTTTCACATTAACCTATTGGATTACCTTTCAAACCTCCCTACTTTAGCACCCATTCATTACTGACACTATACATTACTAGCACACAATTCATTATTAGCATCACACACGGGTGCTCATGCGATTTAAGTAATCAGGTCCGTAATAAATAAACAAGTTAAGATAACCTTCGAGGAATGGCACTAAAAAAACCAAATAAAATTTGGGGCTGTTGCATTTTTGCGACATCCTATGGCCCTAGTGCTATAAATAGTAATTAAAAACACTTGCTTTAATACATAATAATATTATTATTGAAGAAATCATTATTAAATACATATTTTAATTCTATTTTATTTTTGAAAATATATAAAAAAAGTAAAATTATAATTAAGTTAAACAGTAGCAAAAACATAAATTATTAAAAAAAACCTATTAGTACATGTTAATTAATAAATACAAAACTACAGTAGCGAAATTTTGTAACCTAAGCTACAAGATATGTAACATTTATGAATTAAAGTCTTAATATGGGCGCATTTTAACAGAAAAAGTTTAAAAACAAGATTATTTCAATAAGCTACTAACATAAAAAAAAACTTTTCTTCTTTGGGTTCCATCCTTTAATTCTTATTTTTATGTTCAATAGCAACCTCAAGTGAATAACAACTACAACAAACTAAAGAAACGCGATAGAGCTTTCAGACACGTGATAGAATTTGCAATGTAAAAATACTGTGGCAATGAGCCAGATAAACGTATGACATCACGACTAGCGCCATTGCGTATTCACAACATTCTTGCATTGTGCTAGATAAAACGCCCTTATTTCAGAAAATAAACATATTTTTTGAATATTTGATGACATAATACAATGCATCAGGAACTAATTGAGGAACTCTTGGAAGAGATTCAACCTAATTACCCTTAATCTTTAAAATATTACAGATTTTGTGAAATTGCAGCAGTGGTAATACATGTGAAAGTTAAAAAAAATCTACGTTCAAATTTAACACGTCTTTGAGGTTGCTCTAGGTAAATATGTAAAATAACCATTTATTTTATTTTATTATTTTAGAATGTACGTATAGCACACGTACATATTTAATGTAAGCAGACCAACATTTTATTTAAATGATGTAGGTGACCTGGCGGTCTAGGGGTAAGGTGTCAGACTTCTATGCTGGCAGCCGGGGTTCAATCCTCGGTCCCGGCACAGATTTATCTGATTACCAAACCCTTCCTTCACCTCTGACAAGACATCTTGTGAATGTGGGGAATGACAGGCCTCCACCGTGGTTCGGATTCCACGTTAAACTGTAGGTCCTCCATTTCATCTCACAATCACCCTACCATTACACATTAGCGTAAGTGCGTATAACCCGAACGGGTAGTAAGACGCGGTGCTAATAATAATAATAATAATAATAAATAATAATATTTAAATGACTAAATATATCATCTTAAATGTCTATAACCTACAGTGTTACAGTTATTTATTTTCATCTAATTACTAATTACCCATATCTTTGGACACGTGGGTTGAGCCAAAATCCTCTGGTCTGGTCTTCCAGTGATTAATAAAATTCTGAACGGGTGTGTTGGGGGTAATTTTCTCTACAGGGTTTTCCACATTCCCTCATCTTAATTGAGGGTATATTTCCTATATAAATCTTCCTCTACAAATCACATAATTATTGTAAACAAGTTTATAGCATGAAAGTTTACAAAGATGTGGAGCATAAGAAAGTCAGTGATTGTTTCTGTGACAATAATGTTAAGTTTAATACCAATTTTTGAAAACGCTCTCTCGAAATACTTTCTTATATTGAAAGTAAAGAGTTGTTAAGCTACTCATCTCTCCTCCCTTCTCCCCGATCGACCTACTTACGTAGAAAATACATGGCACCGGGTGAAACACGAGACTTTCAATACTTGCTCTCTATGTAGTTTCTTTATTTGCCCATATTCTCCGGCTGAATTTATTGATGCAGGAAAACTGCCATGGAAATCGTAAACCATGACTGTAGGTCGTTCTTCATGTTCCGATCGTTTGACAACCGTTATTGCCTCCCTCGTGACCTCTTTATTTTCCTTTTACATCGAGCTTTCCTTGTCAACAACAGCTCCGTGACCTCGTGGGGAGTGGCGAACTAAGGGCACGGTCAGAGCTATGCAGTCAAGGAGCGAAAAGTAAGAACTACATTCTTATTGTACGCCTTAGTGACAGTTAATATATTATAGGGCTATATATGCAATAACATAATATACCAGTTAAAATAACCGTCACATTTATCAAACTTAATTTGGGTTGACTTTCATTGTAATCGTATAAATGTAGACTTTTGTCGCTATTTGTCAAGATAGCTTGCGGGAGGGGTTAGTATGCAGGCAAGGTAACTTTTGGGTCAAAAATAATATGTTGGTTTACGAATTTTAGTTTAGTAGAATTTACTAAAAGATAATACAAAATGTGATGGTAGATGAAATATAAATAAATAAAGAGTTTGGACATCCGTGCTAGTGGAAGAACTGACTTAACTCGTGAAAACTTAGACCAGTAGAATTGTCTGCAACTGCGCATTACCCGTACAGAACTCAATCTCAGGACCCTGAGCTTGACGTTTGACCTCTAACTTCTAAGTACAAGCTCTAATGAGGACCCTAAGATGTAGTATGAAATGGTAGGGCGTCGGGCAAAGCAACTGCCTTCAATATAATGGAATTGTGAGAGTCCTGATGAAGAAAAAAATAAAATAATGCCCCACAATGGACCCTTTCTTGGCCAACAAGTTCCATTATTGTTATGTATGGTCAGAATTATCTTTTAACCTTTCTAATTCGTTACTTCATACAAGCTAATCCAGCAATTTTCAGCTCATGCATCCATTCGAGCTATGTAAATCAAAACAACACTTCAATTGCATTTCAATCAATATATCAATATGATGCCAGGGGTAATATCATGTCTTGTCACTTATCAGCTTAAGGACTTTGAGATGTGCTTGGTCTCCACATCTATCGAAAAAGCATGGATGATCTCCCGATGNGGGGGGGGGGGGTAATAAGGCCAAAATATATACATTTGCCTCCATGTTGGTGGCCTAGGGCTACGAACGTACTTATTGTCTTGGCTGGTTGGCTGGGCCAACCATCTAGTTGAGCAGGTTCAGCTGCTAGATCCTTGTAGAGTATTCTGTGTTGGGGTGCGTTAATGTGAGTGACTCTACTCGTCACTAAAGAGTTAATAGTACGTGCCAGAGCATGGCTGGGGATATCTGATCGGAACACCCCCATTGTGCAAATAAGCGTAGATCTCCGCAATTCCTAAGGTTGAGTTTATGGCTTCCTCCATGAGGCTGGCCGATACATACAGAGGGGCAAAATCCTCACACGCCCGAATGAAGTATGTGGTGAGGGGTTTTCCCGAGGATACTATGAGGTCCAAGCACCAACTTGGTGACTCGAATAACCTAGGGTACATCATCAGTAGGCTATAGGTACCCTCAGACGGGTTTTTATTCCCTATTGTGGGCACCAGGCGTTCCATTGTTTGTTTCTCCGTTTGGTATTGGGGTGGTGTCGACGTAAAAGGTTTCTGACTTTAGTGCACGATATGCTTTGATACTCATTTGTGCGATGGGCTGCAGCGTCACAGTCCATTTGTAAATGTTCCTTTATTCTTAAGTTGTCTTACCACCATGTAAAAATGAACCAATAACCAATGTTTAACTTAAACATCCGTTAAATTGCCTCAAATAACCAAATATTCAATATATCTGGATATTTTCTCCCATGATAAAATGTGTTTAATATTAGCCCAGACCAACTATTTAAATAAAATCAATGTCTGATCCGAATAGGAAATATATTAGTGGATATTTGCCAAAAATAGTACTTTATATACATGTAATCCAGTTATTTGATCTTCAATAGATACTTTTGAAAGATGATGATCAATTTAAAATAATTAATGGTTCCACCTTATTAAGGTAAAAATTCAAAATGTGGTTCTGATCCTTCAAAACCACAAAAATAAACGGTTAATTACTTTGGATTTTATGTTGGTGCCACATCAAACAACGACTTGAACATTTTCTTCTTGCGGATATTACAACTTGGGGTTTGATAATTTATTCATTTACCATGTCCTGTCTCTTATTTGTGAGTACGTGCGTATGATTTATTATTATGTTAAAATTGAAATCAATCATGAAACCCCAATTAGTTATTTATTAATTTATTATCATTACTGTTTTGAAAAGATGACCACACGATCATACATCACTTGTAGTAATTTAAGTTAAAAGAGCTTAAAGTTCGTTCACGGTAGGAGTTTACCTGGGAAAGGACTTTTTTCCCTACCAGAAATCTATTATATAGTAGGATATTGGTAAGAAAAAAGACCTTCCAGAGGTAAACTCCTCCCGTGAATGAAGTATATATGAAACACCCAACACTGAATAAGTGTGTTACTTTCACGAGACCTTAGCCGAGAGAAGGGGTTAGGAAGTTGATCCTCCTCTTATGAAGACGTACGTTAGATCAAAGTATTATACCGTCTAGAATTTTCTACTACGCACGTATTACAACGTTCACTTCTTACACATTTATTTACTTAAAATGCCCTGTAATACTTCAGCCAAGAGAATATTAGTATTATTATATTTTGAATGTAATAATATTAAAATTATTAGGAAAATTAAAGTTGTTGATAAGATAATATCATTAGAGACTGTATTTTTTATAAATGTCAGATTACGTTCCCCTTACCATTCAACTTATTTGAAGAACAGCCCTACACTAAAAAAAAATAAATTAGAATGACCTAATATTAAAAAATATTATATATTTATTCAATACGAAATGTAGGTTGCTATGATATAGATAATTTAACAAATATTTATCCTCCATTATATAACCACATTTTAAAATAATATACTACTATTTAAATAATGCGTGACATTGTTAATTAGGGACGTTGTCGTGACTTCATGTATGCGTATTGTAACACCGCAAACTCTTGGGACATGTTCTATTTAATTTGGTAGATAAACTTGAACTAAAATAATAATGACAACTCTCATGACACCAGCTAATCTATAACGAAATACACTAGTCTCATTTACACGGTAGTGGTTTTTAACCTCCTTTTTGCTGTGAATAGTTAATGTTGCGAACAAAATATATATAATAGCTGTATTCATAGTTCAATATTCATAAGTTAATAATAAAATCAATATTTTTAAACATAATTCTTATTTTTAATCATAGAAATAATATCTATAAAATGATCTCCAATTAAATAAAACTGCCTCGCTTCTGTTGGTTAATGGTATTAGATATGTCAACCTCTCAATAGAATGGACTGCCAGTTACAGAAGATCAGAGTTCAAATCCTGGTATGATATAGGCCTACTTAATTTTTTCCTTAAATTGTTATACAATCTACTTCCACATACATCCACCTACACTTCCTTTAAATATAACCTTATTTATCTACAACACCTTCGCGTAATTAGTTCATAATTATATAGCCCAAATAGGCATTAAGACACGGTGACGCAAAAGAAAAAACTACTTTCTACAAAAAAAATAATGCCATAACAAATATATTACACCTAAATTGTGACCAAAGAAAAAGGAAATCACTACTCCATTTGCTAAATAATTTATTAATGACAATGTATCTGTACTTTAAAAAAACATCGCTGGACACAATGAATGGCGCTAAAAATAAATTACGCACGATTACATATTTTTCTTTTAGTCACTGTTGTGGTAGATCGTACTCATGATAATAAATAACTTATACTGAATTCAGTATAGAAATAATACCCGTGTGCAGGATTTATAGGGCTAAGCATGTTGTGTGCGCTGAGCTAAATGAACATCAACACTTAATGTTAAGTACGATAAGATTCCCTTGGAAAAGTCTAACTATGAAGGCTAAGTTCGTTATGTACTGTACTTAGTTTGATTGGTTACAAAACAGCCAATACTTATCTGGAAACGCATACACTCACAAGTGGAAGCAGGGAATGAAATTTTCAAATAAATTTGAACTATCTATACTATTTTAGGAAAACACATTTTCGTAATGGGGTAGCAATTTCAACAAAGTTGTTCTTATATGTCTCTTACAGTTGACCAAATTATTAATAATTGTCCAAAGCTAGATTCATAGAACATTATATTGTATAAGGAATACTTTAAAGTATATAATGTAGGGCTCGGACTGTCATATTAGCTATATTTTAAAAGTATATACAAAAAAGGATGTGAATAGTGAAAGTAAAACTAATAAGGAGGACATTCTTAAGTGAATTTAAATTATTATTATTATTATTCTAACTGATTTGAAATGTACAACAGTGTTGTACTGTGACTATTAAAAAAACGCTTCAATGGCCAAATGGTCTAAGGCATCAACCTCGTGTTAGACTGAACTTCTCATGATGGAGATATTTGGGTTCGAATCCAGTTAGGGTCTACTAAGTGTGGATTTTCCCAAATGGTTTTCTACTCTTTTACTGCGCTAGTGCAGGTTGTTTACCTCTAAAATGCTTCCTTACTCATACCTAAATTAAAGTAATTATCACATATGCAAGCAACCTAAACAGTTATTAAGATGAGTGTTAAAAAATATCGGTATCAGTTGAAGGATCATGTATATTAATCTCAAACTGAAATTGAAAGTGAGAGGATTCAAAACTTTATTGGTGTAGTTGAATTTTTTTCTGAACTATGGATACAGCCCATCCGGCATATAATAAACCAAAATAAACCCAATATTGCACTAGACAAGTTCCTTGAACAATAGGCCTACGGAAAATTTAAACTGAAAGTTACGCGTGAATATGTTTTGTAGAAGAACCATTCTTTGAGATTAAACCACCGTAAAGAAACGAAAAAGTCATATCGCCAAAAATGAATTAGAGCTAGGAGTTCGGGTATAGAATCATGGCAGCCTGAATTGAGGGTGTTTTTATATAAATAATTGCTTATTTCTTATTTATGATCATGGGGATGCATTTACTTTAAATGTTACCTTCCTCATTGCTACCCTATAAGTGGAAAATTTTAGTGAATATTTAGAAATAGTAATTAGATTTTTATATATTAATAACCGTGAGTCACACCACTTTTGAATTAAAAATTAACATAAAAAGGATATTATTGGATTATAGATTACAGAACATTATAAGTCTGGTTTAGCTGAAATATCCTAAATTGCTATAAACACTGTCAATAACGTGTTAAACTATTATAACTGACGTGAAATAGTTCCCACGGAATGCATATTACCGCAGTTCATTTGATAGCTAATGGTAGCCTTTAGGGGTGGTTGTTTCATTTTTACTTGGGACAAAGCGATTCCTTCCAGTTCATTTCATTCGCGGAATGCAGAGAGCTAGAAAAGCTTTTTGGGATGAAATGGAATGCGATTTGGGACCATGAAACGGAATGCACTCATGCTAAACCAAAGTTAACTGAAATAATAGTGTGGTGTGGTGTGGTAATGTAGGCCTATAGTGTGTTAATAATATTGTGCTTGAATTAAATAGTTGTCAGATATATTACAAAAATAAAACAAAGAGAGAAGCACAATAGTGTAATTCTGTTCAGTTTTCTGTTTTCTTTTGTAAACCCAGCTCTGTTTGTTTAATGCTAAACAATTTGTTTTATTAAATAAATTAAAATGATGTGGTGTTCTTAAATAAAATAAATTAAATTGGAAAATACCATGAGAAGAGATTTAAAATGTTGATTGTGCTAAAATAAATTAAATATTTATATTCTTTATCACTTCGTCTCACTACCAAATCAGGGCATTCACTTTTGAAATAATTACGCTAATATGTTAGGGATGATAATGATACAGTAAGGAAGAAGTGTAGTTGCATTTGCAAATAGAAAGATTGAGAAAATTTTTTGGTAAAACCACCATTAATACGACCACCCAGAAATAAAGCCCAAACCTCCAATAAGCGTCTAGCCATAATATACTAGCATGAAACTAATAATATTTAATAGTATTAGTACTATGCCTATATACTAATTAACAAACTTTGCATGCCTATAATTTGTTCAAATAATTATGGTCTACTGTTTATGACAAATCATTTGAATTAAACTTACATTTTTTTTATGTTTGAATTTTGTATGTTAATAAGTTACGTGTGTACTAAAACCACAATTCCTTTTAGGGCTAATTTAATTAAACGAAAATATTAATTTCATTTATTTTAGGTGTTTAACGTGTACTTTCTAAATCATTTTATTATATCAATCCACGACTTATAATTTAGCTTAAATCTAATACAAACAAAACATCCTGCCCCCGGCTCGTCACTGTGAAAGGATGAACCCACATTTCACCAAAGACAAAATTTCTGTCCAAGTCGGTAATTGAACGCTGGACCCTTATCTCAGTAGACAGACACGATACCAACATAGTTACGGTGTTGGACACAAAAATATTTGAATTATAGAAATAAAAGTGGAAGTTAAAACTTAAAATCTAATAGAGAGCCTACACGCCCAATAGTATTGATCCATTTTAATGATAATATTTTAATCTCTTTGTGCACATTGTAGTGAACGGACCTCTTTGTAAGATGGACAGAAAAATAAAGTGTAATTAGCTTTAATAATGTTCATAGGCATAAAGTGAATGGTTAGACTAAATATTTGGGTAAAATAATGGTTCAGGAAACTATTATTATATTCGCACAATAATTTGTTACTTGAAATGCAACTAACGGATTCAAACGATATTCATAATGTTTTTCATATGATCGATTATATTGTTCAGAGGTCGTTACGAATGATATTACTTGACAAGTAAAAACACAAATATGCAGAACAGTGTATATACCGAGAAAATGTTAGCAGTATTTCTTAAATATCTGGCTGCTCGCAGGAATTTTAAGTAACTAAAGTTATCAGAGATCATTTAACTTAGTTCAATCAGTTCAGCAGTCGTTTAAAAATGTGAAGAGATGATTTTTGTTCTGTAAAACTACATGAAGGTAAGAAAATGAAACATTATTGCTTTACTTTACTTGTTTAAATAAATAACATATTTTATTCCAAGAGTATTAAGTAGTTGTAAAATCAAATTTTAACTTCGATTGTAAGAAGAAAACTAAGTAGATAAACTGTGATCTTACCTATATGGTGGGTTTGGTGAAAATAGTTGTGCAGTAGTTTTATGTATTATATCCAAATATCTTGCACTTGACACATAGTATGGTGAATAGGCCTAATGTTGATTTATTTTCACAGAATCTTTACTCAAATTCCTTAACTGAATCACAAATAAAAGATTATTAATCGTCTTTAGCGCAAAATGTTGTTAACAAGGATCTAAGTCCTTAAATTTCATGTCCTGCATTTTTGTTAGATTCAAAGAATCGTCAATTTCTTAATATTTTGGTGTATTAGTCTGAAAGTGTTTCAAGGCCAGTGACAACTATTCTTTTTTAACTATCAGATTTTGAACTTTCTTTTAGTGGTGGATCTACCACATTAGCTATTGAAGATTACGATTTCACTAACGGTGTGTGTGATGATATGTCAACACAGGTAGCTTTAATTGAAAAGTATCATCAGATACGTTAAGCTATAGCAATAAGACATCATTTAAAAAAACATTTATAATATAAATAAAGCAATACGGATTAAAATGTGTTTATCTGTTATAGTTTCCATCAAAAAATGAATCCTGGATTAAAATTGCCTATTATTTCGTATTGAAAGATTAATTTTTTAGTTGTCTGTAGACATTACATGTCAAACATTTTGCCATTAAAAAGAACAAACCTTCAAATTCTGATTCCCTATATTACAGTAATTATAAAACCTTCTTCAGTATTGTACTATTGGTTCTAGTAAATGCTATTAAGGAGTTCAAAATTGTGTCTGTTGGTATAAATGGCTGGATATTATATGGAGAAGTAGAGTCTACTATTGTATTTTAAATCTAGATAACTTTATGAGCATTAAACTCCAAATCTACTACACCCCTATGCCTTACCAAAGACCACAGGAAAACACCATTCGTTTTTGTAGGTGACGACACGTAAACGTTAAATGTTAATTTAATAAAATTTAATCAACTCTTAATAACGAATAACGTGTCTTTAATGCTCGTTTTATCTTGTGCTCGAGTTGTTGTTGCGAATGTTTTCGAATACTGGCAAAAAGGTTTTGGGTATTTCAGAAGCATTTAAATCTTGAGCTGGATAAAGCCACCATAATAACAAAGGCCTGTTTTTACCTTCATAATTTCTAACAAAAGAAACAATACATACGTACTTGCCTTCAAATGTCAAAAGTAAAACAGAGAACATCCCTTAACATTTAAAAGGAAGTGTACATTACATGGAAAAACAAGTGTAAAAAAAATGTACATATAACTTTTGAAAGTATTTTTATAATGAGTACTGTAAACAAACTACAAATCTAAATTTCACCTTCAGTTTTGATCACACCAGGTGTTCAATTGAAAAATTTCCGCCAAAATATCTTGAAAACAATTACTTGCAGAAAAAATATTGCAAACAAAAGTTGTTTGGTTCTGAAGGGAAAGTAAGGTGGTATGGCTGATATGACCTAGGGTGGCGTTGCTAAGGTGACGTCCAAATCACTTTGATTTTTTTTAAGTAAAATTACCTGTTTTCGATTACATATTTCTGTAAATAGCGTTGTTCCATTTTAAAAATGATGGTCTTAGGCTTTTAAAATTAAAATTTATCATGATAAATGAGCTTCACAAGTTTCTGAGTCACCGACACCAGTCGCGGCATTAGACTTTGATCTATTCAAAAACCGCTTGGGAATGTACAAGTGTTTCTGTGTAAGATCGTAGACAAAACATTGTTTTTACTATCAATGCCATTTACAAATCCATTAGTTGTCTCGTTTGCTTTCTACTGTTAACATCCAATCTTGGAAAATGGTTTACATTCTGGAAGAGAGAACAGAATTGATGTTTCTATATGGAGCTGATGCTCAATGTGCTCAAAGAACGGTGGCAACATTCAACCAAAGATACCAGGATAAAAAAAAATATTTTTGGATCTTGTTAAAAAATATTATGAATCTGGATCTGTCGCAAACAAAAGATTGACTGTGCGTACAGTATTGATTGAGTTAACTCAAGTGGAAATTTTGGTTACTTACGTGGCAAATCCCAAAAGTTGAGCTCTGGAAATATCTAAATCTACTGGTGTATCAATTGGTTCGGTTTATAAGACATTAAAATTATATAAGTTTCATCCGTTTAAAATACAGGTACATCAAACCTTAAGCGAAGATGGTCCTGATAGGAGAGAACAGTTTTTTGAAGAAATGATTGAATTATTGAATGCGTATCCACTGTTATTAGAATGTATATGCTATGCTGAGGAGCTCACTATTTTATTAAGTGGTTTTGTATAAAAATACAACTGTCGTTATTGGAGTGATAAAAATCCTAATATTTTTGCTGACGGACACACACAATGGCCAGGAAAAAATGTTTTGGCAGGTGTCTTAACTGACACGATTATTGGTCCGATATTTAATGACGGAAATTTTACAGGGAAAAATACTTGTAAATGCTTAAAGAACTATTAATTCTTTAATAGTACACGCCCCAGAAAATCAACTAGACAATCATTGAAACATGTAGCGTGATAAATAATTTTTAAACCATCAGCAAGATAGAAGCCCCCTCACCTTACATTACTCGTTCATGGATGATTAGTCAAATTATGTATGGGCTATGGAGAACCAATTGAATGGCCAGCAAAGCCACCTGATTTAACACCCCTTGATTTTTTTTAATTGGGACATTTTATGTCCAGAATTTATGGGCTTAAATCAACAAATATCGAAGAGATAAAAAATAGGACAATAATGGCAAGTACTACAAAAGAAACCCTACGAAAAACTAGAGGTGAATTCGAAAATATACAATATCATTACTTTTCCCAATATGGAGAACATTTCGAAAACCTTTAAACTTGAAACTAAAAGAATGTTTTCTCAATAATTAATTTACAAATGCACATAAACGTGAACAAACACACGTGTGCGAGCACACAGAAACACTGGTACCTTCCCGAGCTGTGTTTGAATAGATCAAAGTCTAATGCCGCGACCGGTGTCGGTGACTCAGAAACTTGTGAGGCTCATTTCTAGTGAAAGTTTTTACTTCAAAAATCTTAAAACTACCATTTTGAAAATGGATCAATGTGATCTACATGAATATGTAATAAAAATTAAGGAGTCTTATTAAAAATCAAGGTGATCATATCGTCACCTTAGCAACGTCATCAAAGTTAATACCAGCCTTATCACCTTAATTCCCCCGCAGAACCAAACAACTTTTGTTTAAAACATTTTTTTCTGCTATGACTTGTTTTCGAAATATTTTTGTGGAAAGTTTTCAAATTAACATCTGCTATATGTACTGTAATTGTATTACATTATTTACTGAGTAGTGAATGGGATTGTATTTACTCATATGTATGTAAGATTAATATTTATGATAATAAAATGTGATAGTGATGTTGAAGCACCTATATACCTCCTAGATATTAATTAACTCTCATTTTTAATAATTAATTAATTGATTAAAAACATTTTATAAGCTGGAACTATGTAATGACCTTTTGGATATAGCTTATTCTGCTTGTATAATCCTTTATTTTATCAACGTAAAAGAAAGTATGTCCAATCACAGGCATCGAAAACAGGAATAAAAATACAACCCTCTAAACCACAACTGCTTACCTCCATTGTGCACAAATCTGTGATATGGGATAGTGAAACTTAGGTTATTACGTGCACACGCATCCACGGAAAAAGTTAGTTTGGTAGTAAATACACGTGAAGTTAAATAAATAGTAGATATTAACCTCAATTTCATTAAATGGTTTGTTGGCATTAGTAAGTTGTTCACTGACACCCAAAATGTGAGGGGAGTTTAACACATATGAAGATGGTTTGTAAAAAGTTCTGGATTTAGGATTAAGCAAAATAAACTAAGCCGCATAATTAACAGGGCTACATTAACATTTTTTTCCCAATTGGTACACTATTTTATAATGTAATATAAAGATCAAGGCAGCCAAATCATTAATATGTTATCAATAAAGGCATTCGTTTGAAAACGGATCGTATTTTTCACTTTAAATATCTTGGAGCTAAATAATTAAAATGCATAACAATATGATGTTTTCAAGCTTTTTGAAAACTTCTGGTGTAAGTTTTTTTTAACGAGAGGCCTCCAAGATACATACAGCCTAGACGAGGAGGTGACCAAACAGTCTACCATGACCAACAATTGGTCGATCGCCTGGTTGACCGATTAAAAGTGCAGAGATAGAAAATGAAAGAGAGGGTTTGCTGATATTTACAAATAAACATTAGAAAATCGAATTATTGAAGTGTTTGACTGATGACCATTTACAAACCTACCTTGCTTATGACAAAGTAGTAATGAACTTTCATTCAATAAATTATGCTATGATTATAATATACTTTATTCGGGGAATATATATATATATATAAATATATATATTGTTTTAATGAAAAGCCCAATTTCAGTGTGTGAAACGACTATACGTTTTTATATGTAATATAATTTCACTTTTAAAACCTCAAGTGTAATATTAATTTGTTCACCACAGAAACAAACAGTATATACCTATGTTTTCGTAGTAGGTCGCAAAGCATTTTCCTTATCTGGAATAGATCACCAGATCAAAAAGTCTGAGCACTCCTGGCCTAGGGCCTCAACAATTATAAATCCAGAACTGTTCGTAGATGCCGTTTGTGTCAGCAGAAAACCAGACAAGTCTGTGTGCATACCGATGCGGTTATAAACGTCTTTAAGAACTCAAAGTATATAAGTAATAATACAATAATATTTCTATCGACAGCAACTTTTTAAGATTAATATGCCTAAGTAAACATATTGGGTGCCGAGTCTTACTATACGTTTTGGATATCCGCATTCACTTTATAATGGAATTATGCCTCGAGTGAGTTAGAGAAAATGATTTAAAAAATTTACCGAAATACTTAATATATATTATAAGTTTATTTGCATGATTATTATATTTTAATAGAAGATACTCCCAACAAAATTTAAATAAGTTTAAATAGTGTGGTGTAAATTTTGAAATAAGGACTTATCTAATAAAAATGAATGTGAAAACAAATATTTCTACAAAGTATTTCATTAATAGCTTACTTATTTATTAAGGTAAACATATATAAAGATTTAACAGGGGCATCTAGATAAATAATATTAAACCTACTTGCCCTCGTATAAAAGCCGGAAATTATATTATGCCGGGATCATGATCAACTTAACTTTTACTTAACGTAATGTTCACTTAAAGTTAACTTAACTTAATAAAACAGATGTGTGATCACGATTCACGTAGCTCAGCGTAACAACTCGACCCAAAAATCTCCATTCTAGAGTATGTGTTTTTATCTGTGATTTTTACTATTTGTATTAGTGTTTATGATCTGTGAATGTTTACTGCTTTCTACCGATATGGATATTTATCATTAACTTTTTTGAGCAGATTTGAATGTTTTTACAATCATGATAATGTTAGTCGATATTTATTTTAATAATAAGGATCTTTTTTATAGCAATACATTATTCCATTTAATATAATAAAAGCTTCGTGGTTTTAACTTCTTTATAATATTTGAATTAATTCTGTTCTATAATGATCCAATACTAGAGCCTATTTTAATTAAATGTACGATCACTAGAATTAAAGCTAAAGAGAAGACCTTGGTCATAAAACCAACCAATGAATTAATAAATATCCCCGTAGACGTCACTAGCATGATGATTGGCTGGCTAGACCACGTGATACCCTTCAAGTAAAATTCACTTATCGTGAAAGATCTCCCAGGACATCTATTACGTCAAGTTTACGTCAAGTTTACGTTAAGTTAACGTTAAGCTAACTTTATCGTGATCGCTTACATTTAAAAACACGAGGATATCCTTTACGTTAAGTTACGTTAAGTTAACTTTAAGTTATCATTAAGTTGATCGTGATACTGAATTAATTTAATGTGTTTATCAAGAAGTAGTAGTTAATAGTATCTATGTTTGACTATTTCTTCGGCACAATTAACATATAATATAACTTGTGTTACAGAGTAAGTATTGAATTAACCTGTAAACCTGTTTTTTTTAGATCTTTCATATACCTCCCCTCACCCTTTTCACATTGATGATTTAACGGCAGAGAGCTTGCTGATGTGTTTGTTCTAGATCTAAGCTAGTTTATAAGGCGCGTGATGACTTTAATCAATCTGTTTGGAATGTGAACGAAATTACTCAGATAAATACAATAAAAATTTAAGTTTAGCTTCTTGATATATTTTTTATTCAGTGTGGTTTGATCCGCGGAACCCATTGTAAGAAGCACTGAGCTAGGAAATCAACCGCCATACCCTCCCACTAGACTATCGTAGTTGCATGTGTGAACTATTAAAATACTACGAAATAATAGGACTTGAATTTTAGTGAATTAATAATTTTTTAATGTTATTAAATGGAACTAAATCAGTAAATGTTCATTAATAATAATAATTATAAAAATAATTTACAAATAAGTGTTCTATTAATAAGAGATTTACAAGTGTTAAGTTTTTTCTATTTGAAATGTAGTGTGTTCAATAAAATTCATTTTAAAATACAATGACAATAGACAATTTTTGAATAAAATCGAGATTAAATGAGTTATAAAAACTGACTAGTGATGAAAGGTTATGAAATTAAATAAGTTTATATATAAAGGATCAACTAATATATATTAAATTTTACAAGTATTTGTGATGATATTTTAAATATTTAAAATAATCACTATAAGATGAATAAAATTGGAAAAATATGTGTTACCCTATTGTTTCACTTTAACCGAGTTAAAGTGAATCATTAAGGCATGCCAAAGAAGTATCTTCATGGCATAATGAAAATAGCATGTAAATTTAAATAATAAATTTTATAAACACAAACTGTTAAAAAAGAGTTGTAATAATATAAGTGTATAAAAATGATGTCCAAGAAACAAAATAGGAGAATATTATATCTAGATGGAGTAATCCTCTCAAAAACGCATATATAATAGCCGAATAGCTAATCATGAAATTATGTTTACAATTATGAATATATGTTCTTAATTTAACATGAAACATTGTGTGAATTCGAAGTTAAAAATATGGTTTAAAACCAGCTGTTGAATTATAATTCAACATAATTCGGTATTTTAAAATACCATCATCAGCAATTCTAAATGACAAAATAAAAGAATATTAGTATATATATATATATATGTGTGTGTGTGTGTGTGTGTGTGTGTAAATGCTAAATTATTTAAATGAAATTAAATCGTATATATAATTTAAGGGAAATTCAATCAGCAATGAAATTGAATATTGCAAATGTTGATCAAACTAGATAATTATAAATATTAAACTTGAACAGCAAAACTTACGTGTTTCCGAAGCACAAATATTACTGTTTATATCATGATTGCTAAACTGAATGGTAATGACTACGTGCAATATATTGTATTTATAAGCTGTTGTAATTAAAAATTGGAAATGATTATAAGGTTCTAGAAAACGTTATACCATAGTCTAAAATGTTTAGGTGTGGAGTGTTGGAGTGGTTTGAAAGGTGTTGAAAATAAATAATGTTAATAGATAGAAACAAAATTGGGAGGATAAGAACATCTAACTAGACCTATGATCAGATATTATCTTAGCTCCAGTCAACTTATATTATTATCAAAGGCCCCATGATCACTCATTTATACACTCTACTTTTGAATTTTTTTTGGTCTTAGCATCTAATATTTATTTCAAAAATTCAGTGATCATCAAATACTAATTTTCCCATCTTTAGAAATAGTATATTAATCTAAATAAAACGTATATTTTCATAATAAACGATTCACATTATTAAAATTACCTATTTCTACCGATTATAGTAAATTTGATCAGAAATGAGTTTTATCTGAAAGTACTGTTATTGATATTATTGTGAGTCTAAAGACTCAAGAGGTCAACTTTTAATGATGATTTAGTTTTCTTAAAAGTATTGACCTAGAATTTTTGCAAGTTTGGTCCGTTGCCGGTCATTGATATCAATCAACCGACAAAACTATAGAGGACGTTTTTACCAAATAGAAACAATATTTTATCGCCTAACATAACCTAACCTAACCTAGTCTAACATTTGATGTTAGTAAGATTAGAGAATAAACATATCAATTAAAGTGGGACTGACGCTTTTGGTCGGTACAGCGCAACTTCACTTCTTTGGTACTTAGGCTACCGCATACACACGTTACCACACTTCGTCGTAATAACTTAATCCACTCTTACATCCATGCTCACAGGCTACTAAACGTCCTAAGACCAACTCACTCCAAATGGCTTGTGTATTTAATTTAGTTTAATACCTGATTGCGCTAAGCATCTTAAACTGCATTGAAATTCCTCACGATAACGTTTTCTCAAAGAAAATTATAGTTTTGAAAACAATTCATATTTCTAGATTATATACACTGTCACTAAATATTAATTATTAAAATTAAAAAATATGAAGTTCACTTTAATATTCAGTGTAAAGTTAGTGTAAAAACTTTAAATATAAACTACACATTTTAGTAAATTATCACGAATAGAAACTATATATTTATTCCTTGTTTTTATCCTATTTTTCTCACAGTATTTTCAAAGTTTTTTAAATAATATATACTATTTCCAAGCTCTAATGTATTTTATCATTTGGTTTATAGGAATATTTACTATAGGTATCAACTAAATGGACATTTGACAGGTCGATAGAATAATAAAAAGAAGTTAAACTTTAAGAACAAATGTGTAGTAATTTGCAACTCTGTTTTATAATGTTTATATTTCAAGAAATATGTGAAATATATAATTTGATTTACATATTTAAAAAATATATATCCTAACTAATTTTAGTGGATTGTACCAAAATATGAAAGGTTAGTAAAGATACACTTCATATAAAAATATTTACTAAAAATAATTATATTAGATTTATGTATTTAATTTTTTTTAAGATTCAAATGGTGGGAATCATTTATATTTATGAACGTGGTTTAAATTTTTTATCATAATGCCTTACGAAAAAAGGTTCTTTTTTTTAAAGTACACTTAACTCTGACATGTAAAGTTGCTTCAACGGACTCCAAACGTGAGCCCATTTGTTTTTGTGCACCCTTAGGTAGTGTTTAGTTAACAAAACACAAATTGTTTCCTGTATACCTTTCACTATTTACTAACCAAGCTAGATAAAAACACAGCTTCGGGACGTCGATTATTTATATTACCACTCCTCCTCAACCCCGCGACCCCCCTACCCAACACAAAAAAAAAGCCCCAAAATATAAATGCCCTGACTTTGCTATCGCCTCAGGGAACGTGTACTGATGTGTACTGTTGTGTTCCCTGTTCTTTCATCCCACTGTTAACATACCCCCCCTCTTAGCTTCCGGATATACTCAAGTATGGACCACATTCCCAAGTGCTTTCTTTACCTGAGGCGTTATCTGACAGAACCAGTCAGTTGAGGAAATGTTTATTTTATCCATTATTCAAGGGAGTTGACCATCAGTTAATAAAAGTCTAGAGAAACACAGTATAGAGCGTAGCCTACGGATATATAGCGTCGACTCAACTATCCGTTTGGCTTCCAGAGAGCGTCTTATACAAGAAAGTATTTATAGTAGGGTTATTGAACACTTTTAGCAATAAATAATTACAACCTGATAACATTTACCATTTGTTCTGGGCGTATGATACGTTGAATTTTCCTGAGCCCTTCAAAACTTATGTGCAATATAAATAAAAATATAAAGCAGACAAATTAATTTTAAAGATATTATAATTTAAAAAAAGTTTAGTATTAACTTATTTCACAATAAAGTTGAAAATCCACTTTCTGCTATGTAGGCTAGTTAATACAGATAATAAATTTTAATATAAATATTAATTTACCACGATTTTTTAAATAGAGAAATCAGACCTTGTTTGACAAATTTTAAGAGAACCGGAATTTTAATTAGATTTATTGAGAAAGTTACATTAGATTAAATCACAAAATAAGAAAAAATAAAAGCTTAAGTCAGAAATTCAAAAACATAGGATTGGATACATAGGATTGGTGACCTGGCGGTCTAGGGGTAAGGTGTCAGACCTCTATGCTAGCGGCTGGGGTTCAATCCTCGGTCCCGGCAAAGATTTATCTGATTACCAAACCCTTCCTTCACCTCTGAGAAGACATCTTGTGAATGTGAGGAATGTCAGGCCTCCACCGTGGTTCGGATTCCACGTTAAACTGTAGGTCCTTCATTTCATCTCACAATCACCCTACCATTACACATTAACGTAAGTGCGTATAACCCGAACGGGTAGTAAGACGCGGTGCTAATAATAATAATAGTAATAATAACTATAAGGATTCATGGTAGTGGTCTAGCATTCGATTGTTTTACTTATTTTTAGCACCGTGCTTGGGTTATACGCTTATATACTAATCACGCTAATGGTTTTAGGGATTATAAAGGCTGTATTTAGGGGGAATGTACTCGCATTTGTGTGTAGTGAAAGTGGAAACCCATTTTTGGAAAAAATACTCTCAGCACACACGACCTAGACTTGAATCTAAGTCTTCCCTTCATCAGCAGTCTAGTTTACTGCGGGAGTAGCACCTTAGACCACTCAGCCATCGAAGTAGGTGGAGAGGGTTTCTATTTTGGATTCAGGACATAAAACAAATATTATTTAAAACTGCTGTTATGAGAAATAACTTAGAATCCTCGCAACATATTGAAACCTGTCTTTACAGGCTTGACGTTTAGTCCGTGTTCCCAACCATTAGAGTACGTACCTCTGAGTACGTTTTTGGAACCCCACCTCACTCACAACCCATTCTGGCTATATGCGTGTGTACATAGTATAATAGTGTGTTAGGGATAGAAAAGGTTTAATTCAAAGAAATTGTACTCACACTTTCGTGGAAAGAGAGTATAAAACCATTTATAATGAAATATTTTCAGTACACACGACTAGTATTCGAGCGCTGATGTCTCTTTCATTGACAGTGCAGTCTATTGAGAGAGTGACGCCTCAGACCAGGGGGTTTCAATTTGAAAGTGACCGAGGTGCACAACCGATGTCGAGGAGATTGAGGTTCGAATATCGGTCAGGTGTACTGAGAGTGTTTTTTTCCTAGATGGTTTTCCACTTTCCCTCAGCAGGGTAAAATTCCTTTAAACGTAATCTCTTTCAACCCTAAAATTATTAGCGTCATTTGTTCATAAGCGTACAACCCGAACATATAGTAAGGTCTACTCTACATTAGTGGTTCAAATGCCACGTTTGTTGCTTCCGCTTGTGCAGAATGGTTTAAAAATGGACATTGTACCGACCGGATGTAGTACGGGACTTATTTTGTTGGAGGAAACTCGCAAAAAAAATAATAAATAACTCGTCCAAAGAGACGTTGGTGGACTCACCCCACATCATCGAACCGTCTCTCAACAAGACAGTTTCATATTATGTTTATGAATCACAGAATGTACCCAGAGAAGCTATTTTCTGTACTATAGAATGTCTGTGATTTCATTTGATGAACTACTGGGCTTAGTGAATAAAAATATTGCAAAACGTGATACCGTCTTGAGGAAGAGTGTTTATTATTCTTGCTGAAATACATCTTTTTAAATTGAGGCACAACTGCCACCTGGTGTGGTTTGATTCACGTTTCTACCGCTAGGTGGTTTTAACGCCACCAGAGGTAGCGGTTAAAACGCTGGTCTGGATGAAAACTTATTTTATAACTTGATAACAAGGGTTTCGTTCAAAGGCGTGATTGCTAACGTTTTAAGCACTGGCGTAGAATAGGCCTAAGTCACCGTGATTAGCAAGACGCCGTGCTGGAAAGAAAATAGAAATCAAATCACCATTGAGAAGTGATTGTAAAACCACAATGGACGTCAAACATTGATCAACATTTACCAGTGACTCCCACTGTTTCTCGTTTCTTCCTCTGTCAAACGCAATCATCCGAGATGGCAGTCTTAGTGACTTGGTCCAGTGTTATTCAGCCCGGGGCACGCATACATATATATAATGTAATGATAAACACTGAATAACCAGGAACAGATTTAGATTTAGCCAGAAGATACCCGGACGTAAGATTATGCGATATGGAAGCGACCATTTCTGTCTCTTCACCTCCCTCCTACATGTAGATTGTATAATAGTGTAACTTGTATTATTCACCAACAACTTCAGAGGTTCAAAGTTGATGAGAAATTATATCTGTGTGTAAGCGAACAAAATAGTTCGAATACCTCTGCCTTTTTTCCCCTAGAGCATATGAAGTAGTGTTAAGGCAATAAAATATTAAGAAGCTGTATACTATAATAGTGATTATTATTATTTAATAAATACACTTTAAAATTAGAGACCAAATTATAAACCACATCTGTGGTAGCAATGTCAAACTCGTCACTCTGGTGTTGGACTAGATTGCTAGTGATGGGGAGATTGAGGTTAGAATTCCAGTTAGATGGATTGAAGGTGGGTTTTTCTAAATTGTTCTCCATTAAAATGTTGGTACATTACTTCTGAAAGTCTACCATTCATATCTCATTAGCGTAATTGATGTATGCGTATAGCCGGAGTGACTAACAAGCGTAGATTTAGAGAAAAATATTCTGACAGAAAATAAAACAGCTCTAAAGTTAAGTACTGTTGTATTATATTTGGGTTTCTTCCATTACATTTGTGGTATTGATAAAAGAAACCTAATTTTTCTTGGTGACGTTTTCCTGTGGTTTTATGAGTCATTATCTTGAAATTACCTCTCGTAATGGATCAATAAATATTCTAAATGTTTCTGAGAAAGCGCCAGCAACCTTATGCCGGAACATACTGCACGTTTGATTGGAATAGTGGGACATGTCCAACAAACAATACTACGTGTTAAACTTGTTTGATACGCACGTTAAAATAAAGTATCTTTAGTATGATCACGTTAGTGGTCAAGTAAATTCAGTAATATCACGTAGAGGTCAGGTATGTGAAGTAATTTTACTTTAGAGGTCAAGGTTGTTTTAAGCACCGCGTTTTATTACCCACTCGGTTTATACGCTTAAGTATTAATTACGATACTCAGGGATGAGGATGTTCTAATAGAGATAGAGGATGTTTACCAATATTTGAATGGAAAGAAAGTGGAGAAACATTTTAGGAAAAATCACCTTCAGTACACACGACTGGGATCGAACCACGAGCTACCCTTCATTGGCAATTTTGTCTGCACCTAGAGCAACGCCTTGGATAGTACAGCCACCGAAGCGAGTGAAGTCAAGTAGTTTTTAGTAACCTCACTATAGGGGTCTATTAGGTTTAATAAGTTCACGCTATAAGATAAGTCGGTTGAGTAAGTCTACCTTAGCAGTTGATTAGTTTATAAGGATCTTTAATTGAGGCTTATCTGACAGTTGAGAAGCTATAAAAAACTTTTTATTCTCATCATCTAACAGAATATAGCTTACCATATTGATAAACGAGTATGTTTACATCACCGGACAAAGTGACAAGACAGGTATATATGAACCTATGAATGTTTATAGGGTGATAATATATACAAGATGCGTGGATATACCATGTCGATATATACCCTAGCTGAGGGTCATCAGAGTTTGAAACCAACAATCTTATTGAACAACGAGTTTCACACCCTACCTGCTTTCCATCACCTTAGTAAAAGGTTATGGGGTGACCTGGTGGTTTAGGGGTAAGGTGTCGGGCTTCTGTGCTGAGTGTCCGGGGTTCAATCCTCGGTCCCGGCACAGATTTATCTAATTGCCAAACCTTTCCTTTACCTCTGAAATGACGTGTATTAATCACAACTTGTGAATGTATGAAGTACCAGGCCTCCACCGTGGTTCGGATTACATGTTAAATGGTAGGTCCTCTATTTAATCTCACAATCATCCAACCACTACACATTATCGTAAGTGCGTTTGAATGTTTAAAAGAGCAAGCTTGATATATTAATGTTTATACGCCACCACTAGGGTGACATTTGATATAACGATTGAATTTGATCCAAGCTTGCTGTTCTGTATTATAATAATTAAAAAAGGATGATGTCTTATTTTATAAGTTAAAGGTTCTGGTGTTTTATAGTTTTTTTTAAAAATTTTAAGTAGATAAACAGCTTTTTGCTAGATATTTCACACGTTGTGTATTTTAATAACAGCCCGACTATTACGTTATATGCATGATAATTTCAGACAACGTCAAATTTACAACACCTATTAAGAAGTCATAGACTCTATCTACCTACACGGCTCCTCGTCAGGTAGTAAAGTGAAGAGAGGCGTACCCTGAAGGGGTACACGAAGCGACATTTCCTTCTCGAAGATTCCCAAAAGAAAAATGGTGTGGTCATCCAGGTGCGTTTCTGTTAACAAAATTGCGTTTTTCTTTTAGAGAGTGACGTAGAAGGATGTCGACAAACCTTGCAACTTAACAACTTAACACAAATAAATCTTACTACCCGTTCTCATTTAAAATATCGTAATTTTGAATAAAGATATGAATAATAAATTATTGAGATGTAAAATAATTACATATAACTACATATAATTACATTGTATAACTCTAATGGGTAGTAAGACGTGGTGCTAATAAAAATAATAATAATAAATATCATAATACGTAAAAGGTCTTTCGCATACAAAGCTACTCAGATAGAATTCAAAAGTGAAGCGAGCTAAGCCTCTGAAAGGTCTTTTTTCCTACCAATATCCTACTATATAATAGATTTCTGGTAGGGAAAAGGGCCTTTCAGAAAACAATTCTTACGGTGAAAGAACTTTAAGCCTACATTTCCAACCAGTAGCTTGAGAATATCTTCATGAAAATAACACGTAGAATGTTTGACATTTCCACTTTTCAAATAATGATCACAAGAAATGAATCCATGTTAAAAAAAATTGCAAATCATATTAAAATCATCTATTTGGTCAAATGAACTGGGCTCTTGGTTTTAGGTTTATCCTAATTATTTAAACTGTATAAATAATAAAAACCATTTATTAACTGTGAGTAAAGGATATATACTTGCTCTATATTGATTATCATAAAACATATTTTAATTGAATTTAAAACATATTTTCCGCCTTTAGTGGGTGTTAACTAGCCATATAATTTGTATCATCTCGTTTGTTGGTGAAGGGAATATCAGGGTGAGAATCCTATTGGGCGAGTATTGAATATATGTATTTATAAATGGCTTTCCACTCTCCCTCTATGATAGTGCTGGTACTTTTACTATTATTTCTATCTTCCCTAATCTTACCACTTTAGTGTAATTATTGAATGTGGATTGCCCAAATGTGTGATTTGATGTGGGGCAAAAAATCTTAATAATACCGATAAATTTGAAAACACAAAACATGCTTTGGTGGTCGTGTGGTTTAAGGTGTCACTATAGTAAATGATTGAGCTGCCAATGATGTGAGATCTGGGTTTGAGTCCTGGTTAGGTGTCCGAGTTTTTTTCCAAAATTATTTCTCCACTTTCCTCCTACTCAAACAAGGGTATTCTTCCTCTAAGTTCAACCTTTCTCATACTTAACACATATGTTTGTATTATGAACATACAGTAAGGTATTGCTTAAAATAATCTTGTACTTCATAATTTTTATTGACTACGTTTGTCGATTAGATATCTCTGATAACAGTTTGTGTCACTAGCACACTTGGAAATAAATAATATTATTTACTCGGGTGTTTCTGAATATGTCCTTTTATTTTATACCTATTTTTTATTTCTAACAAAAACAACAACCCATATATAGTTAGCACGTCACTAAGAGATAAAGATGTCTCATCCATTTAGAAAAAGTCCCAATAAAATATCATCTCAAGGTATAATAGAAAGAAAAAAGTTATTTCCTTCCTCGTCTTTTCTCCCATTGTCATTTGAGAAACATTTCTCGATAGTATATTGGCCGCCTGGCTGTAAAGGCCAGTCCCCCACTAGAGAATGTGTTGAGTTATGGAACTGTTTTCAAAAGAGGGTTAGAGGGGGTCTGGTAGATCCCCTAGAAGCGGTGAGGAAAAGCAGAATGGAAAAGGGTTAAAAGGGCAGTCCCACAGCGAGTGTAGGAGGGACCTACGGGTTACAAAACCTCACCGCTGTCACATTTTGTTTTCTGGTTTTGACAGGAAGGGCGACCACTCAGCGGGGGGTTTTGGAGTCTTGACTTCCCCGCTTTACCCCACCCACGCCACAATCCCTTAACTTACATACGACAGTTCCGAACGCAGTGCTGAGACCTATACAGATCTCCTTATTGTTTCTCTAATGAAATATGGACAAATGCTGTGTTTTATTGAGGAAGATAGTAATATAAAAAATTACAGACAAAATAATAAATACAAATTAATAGCAGTGCTAATAGTAAGTTTGAATAAATGATTATTAATGTGAGGAATGCCAGGCCTCCACCGTGGTTCGGATTCCACGTTAAACTGTAGGTCCTTCATTTCATCTCACAATCACCCAACCATACACATTAGCGTAGGGCGTATAGCTCAAACGGGTAGTAAGACGCGGTGCTAATAATAATAATAATAATAATAATAATAATAATAATAATAATAATAAATGATTACTTATGATACATTTTTGTGTTCATATGTTTCTTAAATATATTGTATAAATGGTTCAAACGAATGACTGAAGTAAACGTCAAAATAAGGAAAAGGGAATACATGTTTTTACAAGAATAAAAGACAGATCAGAATAATAATTTTTAAAAATGCAACAAATTTCTAGAAAATTTATCATTATAGCCTCATAAATATCGATATAATTAAATGAGGTTATAATGATTAAGTCTCTAATAATTGGTTGCACATTGCTTTTTTTTTAAAAAGGATAATTATTCTCTTCTTTATTTTATTCTTGTAAATACATATAATCCATTTTCCTTATTTTGACGTTTACTTCAGTTATTCGCTTGAAATATTTAGACATTATAATTAATAAACAAACGAATAAAAAATGTACATATACAGTACCACTACACAGGGTGGTTTATTTAAGTTGACACATCAAAATATCTTTACTAATAAAGCATTTAAGAAAAAAAAGTGTTTCATACTAAGTTGCTTGGTTTTGTTTGAGACGCTGACAAAATGACATAATTTATGTTTTATTTAGTGAACACCTTCAAGGTTATCTAAATGTCAACTATTGTTTTTAAAATGCAACCCTGTATTTTTTATTGCCGAATCGTATTCTACAAATAAAGAAAAACCTCTTTTGTCTGAAACACTTCTTTACCCAGCGTCTATTTTTGATTATATTTACTGAATTTAAAATATGCGTATGATGTTTTTGGAACTGTTCTTACAAGTATTTCAATTTATTGGCTGCTAGAATCTGTATAGTGTAAACCAATACGAGCAAAACGCTCTTACGAACAAAACCCAAACCTTAGTTCGTTCATAAGGATCGAAATGTTAAATTGGTGTACCTAATATATTTACATATTAAGTAGACCAATTTAACATTTCGATTCTTATGAATAAACGTTCACACTAAAAATAAAACACCAGTCTTCATAACGTGAGTTATTTTAGTTTATTGTAAATCTACGTATTGTGAGAAATGGAGTATTCTGTTGATGATAGAATCAAAATTATGTTATTTTTTGATGAATGTTGAAGAAAAGTTAATGATGCTATTCTACTGTAAGCTGATTGTTTTCCTGGGCTATATGCACCTTCACGTAGGTCTTTTTATCGTGAAGTTTACAATTATTATTATCTAGCACCTCTTATTATTAACCGTTCGGATTATACAACTATGTACTAATTACACTAAATTAATAGGAATTAGGGGTGGGGGGGGGGGTTGAATTAGAGGAAGTGAACCCACATTTGCGTGGAGGGGTAGTGGAGAGCTATTTAGGGGGAAAAGATCCCAGTTCACCCGACAGAGATTTTAACCTCAATATTCCCATCTTGGGCAGTCTATCTGAACACTAAATTAACACGTTAGCCAACTACGCCAGCGAGGTGGGTTATCGCGTGGTTTAAGAATTTGCGGAAAATGAAAGTGTTCAAGTGAAGGAAAAGGAGCCAACTAGTAACTTACAACGGTGAACTAAATGAGATCGCAGTGATAACTATCCACAGCATCTATTAATCATCATCTAGGTTGTAGTGCAATTTTTAGTGATTTAGGGATATCCAAGTGTATTGTGCTCAAATATTGAAGCATTATAAATTCCATCCCTACCGCGTTCCGTTAAATCAAGAGCTTCATGGAACAGATTTTCTTAATTGAGGGGCATTTTACCATTGGTCGCACTTTATGAATCGATCTTTACCAATCATTGGGAAACTAACCGACACAACATGCATTATTGGAGTGGAGAATTCATAGGGGTTGTGCCGAGCTGAAAGACGGTGCCCTTGGACTGTGAATCTTCGGTGCGGACTTATGGGAGACAAACTGATTGGACCCCTTTTTTTTTATCGACAGTACATTGAATGGAGGAGGACAATACAGAACCGTTCTAGATCAAGGATTGCCATTGTTTTGCAACCTCCACCCCTCACCCGCTACCTACACTAGAGTGAGGATTAATTGAAAATCAGGTGAAATGGCTTAATTTTAATAACATATCTTTATTTGTCATAAACAATGAAAAGTTACACAATATAGAATGTCAACAAACATAGAGCGCGAAGCGCGTCTTCCTTCCTAATGAGAAGTAGTTCCATTTAAATTACGCAGACCATAACTCAACAAAGCACAATGCGTGATGAACCTAATTAAACATATCAGACAAAAATCCTAATTGACTTATATCAAAGTCTAAGGTCCTAGGTTCGAAGAACATCCAATCCAATAAGGTGATCTTTAAAGTTTATGATATTCAAAGGTCCCGCGTAACACACAGGCGTTAAGCGCTCACAACCCCTAACAGATATCATAATGTTATACAATAATAACGATCAATAGTGGAACAAGTCCCAATCTATCCTACTAGTGTCCTGTTTCCTAATATAACGTAATGTACCCAGATGACAGCTAATCCTAAGCATACTCATAAATAAACACTAGATGGGAATAAAGCCCAAGACGCAGAGTAAAACTCTGCGTGCTCAATAGAATGCCAATATACCAATAAGGCCAATAGGCGCAATAAATAGGACTGGAGCCCAATAAGACGGCAGAAAGGCGACGTCATTTTGATAACTGCGAGAAGCGCATGACGTAGTAAGTTTACATATTCAAACTAAGATTAGGTGAGCAAAACAATAATTTAGAAAGTTCTCCCCCATTACGCCAAAATATAATTTAGATACAGAATATAATAATAATAATAATAATAATAATAATAATAATAATAATAATAATAATCCCCTGCCCTATGTCACCGTTCTCACCTCGATAAGCTGGTGGTGTAATAAGTGACCATAGACCACCAGCGCACCACTATATATACAAAGTTAAAGTTGTCGGAGAGGGGGCGGGACGCGAGGAGAGGGAAGGAAGGAGAAGCGAGAGAACGGGATTACGAGATGGTCTGAGCAACGTGTAGAATAGCCTAGAACCTTGACGTGGCCGGAAGAAGTAACTATCTTCCTTTGTTTCCCGCCAGTCTCGGGTTTGATGCTAAGTGGCACCTGTCGAACGCTCCGTCAGTCTATCGGGTGGTTGTTTGGAGTGAGTTGGTCGGTGCTAGTGCCGTGCGTCGCAGCTCGTCTTCGAGGTTCGGTGAGTGTCCCCCATTCGATTAAGCCATAACTCGTAAGTTGTTACATCTGTGTTGTAACTTGTTACAATTTCTAGAAAACTTAAACCTACAAGAAAGAGAGAGCATATGTGTTCAGCATGATGATGCCCCAATCCTTTGATCCAGATCTAGACGACAACTATTGGATCGGAATTGCAATGGCTGCTGGATCAGTAGAGGCGTTCCAAATAGCTAGATTTAACATCACCAGATTTGTTTTCTTTTGGGGTTACCTGAAATAAATAGTATAACCACGATGTACCGACATATCCGGAAAACGTAATGGAGCGCATTAAAATTTCTTGCAGAGATATAGACCGAGAAACTCTATTAAATACTCACAATTATTATTATTTTATAAAGCTAATTGGAATGTGTTATCAAAGGTGTTGTAATTTAATATTTCGACCCTTAAGGAACGAACGATTTTTTTTTCTTTGTTAGTGCGTTTTGCTCGTATTTGTTTACAATATACAAATTCTAGTAAGCAATGAAATAAAAACTGTTCCAAAAACATTATAAGTATTACTTTACTTTATAAAATATCATACAAATTAAATCTCAGGTAAAAAAAGTGTTTTAGACAAAAGTGATTTTTTTTTCGTAGAACAAGATTCTGCAGTAAAACATACAGGCTCTCATTTTAAAAATAATAGTCTACCTTGAGATGACCTTGAAAAATCCACATGACAAAAAAAATTATGTCATTTTGTCAGCATCTCATATCCAAACAACTTTGTATGAAACCTTTTTTTCTTAAATTAGTTATTTTTAAAAATATTTCATTGTGTCAACCTTAAAAGAAACACATATATATTATTGATACATGTATTAAAACTAGAAACACATTTTGATGAGATAGATTACCTAAACAGTGCTTTTGGATCGGGTTTCTATACTAGTTTAAAGAGCCTTTACCTTAATTGTCTTTATTTAATTTGCAACTCCAATAATTTAGAAGGTTTTATAGGTAGTTTCTAAAATAATTTTTTATCTTTGTATAAAGTTTACTATATTTATTACTAAAGGATTACCATTTAAATAGGCTACCTTACTAAATATTATTTTGTCATATTTTAATTTTATTTTAGGTTTTAACTTTAACTATTATTGTAGCTAAAAAAATTAAATTTATATTCAATTATATAAATGAATATAAATAAATAACGTAATCATGTGGTGGTGAAATAATGTCATAATCTATTCCACATATTTACTCGCCAGATCTACAGGCTACAAATGAAAATAAATATTTTAATAAATATAATAATACACAAGTTGTGGGTTTTTTCGTTTTGTTTTTGCGAGCTAATCAGCAGAGGGAAATTGAATCCACCCTTTTGTAGCTCTATTTTATTATTTTACCAAATAGCTAATTTTGTTGAAAGGCTTCATAAGAAAAACTACAGGTTTCACCACGCGTTAAAATGTGCAAATAGGATTTATATAACTTCACTTTGAAAAAAAAAATCATTGCGCATGCTTTAATATTAAATTAAATACTGCTGTACTTTAATGTAGGCCTTCCCTTGTTCGATTGAAGGAAATGAGTGGTTTTAACGTTGTATAGTATATTTTCCGGTCAAAGGTGATAAAATAAAAGAACAAATAAACGAACACATCTACCAAAATGTATTCCTCAAAGAGAGACAAAAGAAGTAAAACAAAATACAATTTTAATATTTTCCATCCAATTTTAAAATGTTAACCAGAATGTAGATATAGATTTTTTCCTGATTACTTACGCCCCCGTTTTGGAACAAAGCCTTTTTACTTCAAAGAAATAAAAACCAATATTTCTAGGTTATTATACAAGAAAATGGCTACCACTTTTAATGATTATGTTATATTTTCCTTGTATTTAGAGGGGTAGTAAAATAAGGATGAAGCTAAGATAAATTTCTGATTTAGTATTTGTCTTAAATTTTTCTTCCTATCAATAAATGGACGTTAAGGGCCAGGGATAAGGGATGAATTGCTACCAAACAGTAATCTGAAAATAAATGCTATCTATTGACTTTATTGGGTGATGTAATCGAGTTGGTTTATTTAATCTATCAAATGTTTGTTAAAAATGCATGAGTGTAAATATAATATTTATAATATTATAACCATAAGTACATTTCCAATTAACTAAAATAGATGTGAGATTATTATGGTATTATTTAATGCATTATGGAAAAAATATCCTAATATCGTCCAGGTCCCAAATATTGTCTACAGGGGTTTTGACTGTGTTGAACTCTATCGATGTCGGTCGTAACTTGTTCCTTTAGTGTATTCAGTGGTTCAGCCATCTTGTGAGTGTCTGGAGGGTGCTGTTGCTATAAAAGGTTTTATTGTCAATCGGATAAATATTTGAGGTTCCGAGTTATTGAAACATTAAAGAAATACTAGGTTTTCAAATATAAATTTAAGTCATTTATACTAGTTTTTGCCCGCAAACCTTTAATCAGGTATAGTCCTTATTTAATACTTAATCTAATAAACTTCCTATTAAGAGTTATTCCAAAAAATTGGCTTCACCTTTAATATAAGTTAGTTCTTAAATATGTATTGAGTTTCATCCCAATATGTACTGAACTTGGTTTTTTCCTTTAAAATTTGTGTAGATTTTATCCACAGATGAAAAAATTGGACGATAATAGGATTATTTCTCTTATTGGTTGTGATTTGAAGTAGATATATAAGAATTTCAATATATTGTTTTTTATTTAAGTTTAGCACCCTTATACCAAGTAATCAAACTTAGCCCTTAGATTACAATTAACTACCCTTAGATGAGAAAGCACCTATTATGCACCGTTATCGTAATATTTTTTCATACAGATTTATGTAACAAAAAAATTAGTTTAGTAAACATCCAAACTATTGTAGTAAATTTATAACTAAAGATAAATAACTAATTTTCTCTAAATGAATTTAGTAAAATATACTGATATGATAAATACTATAATAGGTTTTTTTATTAGAGACCAAAACATTTGCAATATAGGGATTGAAAAACACTTTAAATGGATTTAAAGTTTAAATAATTTAATTATTGCTGACATATTGTAAGGAATGGTTTAAAAATAGATAATATTTAATATAAAATGATAGTAATTAATTATATTAAAACCAATATTGTGTATATATATATTTATTTACCAGTTCATTATCATAAGAAGTTCAGGCCGATAAATTATGGGTAGTGATGGGATTTATAAGTGCAATAAATAAAAAGTATTCCATGATATTAAAATAAAAATAATAAGTAAAACCTTTTACAATATACTATTTACTTTCATACGTTTTACTAAATGTTCCCACGCCTAGTTTCATTTGGAACTCTGTTTAGTTTCAAACACTCAATTGGTTTATTCAATTTTGAACATTAATTATTTATTTCTTATGGAAATTTGACAAACCTCACCTTATTTCAATTAGGAAACGCCGAAAGTGGTGTTCTCAAATACTAAATAGATATAATGAAAATAGAAAAAAATAATTATTTATACTCTTGACAACATCTATCAAACATCTTTAGAGGCTAGCCAATACAATGGTCTCAAATATATGTTAAAAAAATTAATTACATAAATAATAAAGGTAACATAAATAATATTATAAACATTAACAGAAAAATATATAAAACATTAATTACTTAAAAAAAACTCAATGGGTTAAAACCACATTGAGCCCTACTAAAGGATCAGCCGTCGTCTGCTAGTGAAGATAGAGACAACTTCTGTGGATATAAAGTGTCATGAGGTCAACCAAACACCCTCTTTTCCTGGTAATCTCAGGTTTCTAAACCAAAGCCGCTTCTTTTAGGTTCAAGTAGATGCTCGTTAATTTTACTCACGAGGCTGAGTTGACGCCTTTCAAGACCTGGAAAATGTGGAAGCACTGGGGAATGAACCCGGAACATCTAAATCTGTAGTCAGGAGCTCTTACGACTTGAAACAACATTATAAATGAAATGACTACATTGGTCAAACAATAAATCTGGTTTCTAGGCAACCAACTCAATTAAACTTCTCCCTTTCTTATAAAAAGAGTTTGAAACAATAATTGTGACAAAACTACTCACACAAGTCAACGTTTCGTGTCAAACGTTTAGATGGTTACTACCACACGAGCATCAAGGTTAGAAATAAAAACACAAAACATTGTGTATCTGGCGAAGGCGAGTCAAGTTATGTTTCGCTTGCTAGCGACGGTGAGGCCAGTTTTAGAATCACAGTCCTGTTTATTGAATTGTTTTTTTCACGAATGGTTTTCCCAGCCTCTTTCAAAGCAAATACAGGTGCATATTATCTAGATCAGTGGTACTTAACTTGAGATACGTGATGTCATCTTAGTGAGTATGTACAATTCTAAATATAAATATTTCCATTATTTTTGATGTAGATAATAAAAAAGAGCATGAATAATATTTGGATTACTCACCAACAGCTTTAGTCGTACAAAGTTGAAGAGGAATTAAATTTGAGGACAAGCAAAGATAAAAGTTTGAATACCTCTTCTCTAAAGTCTAACTTTCCCAAACATAGCCCATGTGTGCAGGAAAAAACGCAATAAAACAAGAATAAAACACACGACATAAAATAAAAATGTCTGTCTTTAAAAGTCACCACACATTCCGCCATTGTTTATTTTGGCTGCCAAAGTGAAAGATATGACTCAAGTTAGTTAATTTGAATGAAAAATTAAATGTCTGTTACTAAAGAAATATACACAGAATAGTGTTCAATATAAATCAAATCAAATCAATAAATGTTAACATATAAAGTTAGGTAAGGCTTGTAGATTTAAAATTTTTGTATCATTTTTTAACATAACATTCGTTTACCTTATAAACGTATACACATTGGCATACCGACATACATACATACATACATACCCAACACTTCCCTTTCCTTGCAAACTCCCTTCGCATCAACAACATCCATGCAGCGAGTCATATATGTTATCTTATTCTTAAAACTCATAATGTTTCTCTTTTACAGGCATTCACATTTAACAAGATTAACTTGCATTCTTTTATGACAGCACGGTTTATAAGAAAGAGCCTTTGAGTGATCCATCAAGGTAAGACTGCTATCTTTCATAGTAGATGTAACCTACGTAGAGCGCGCTTCTTTGCTCCAAAGGTTGAACAAACCGAGTAGCCCGCATCCTTGTTTATGTTATAACACGTCACTTTCGTTTAAGATTGGATTGCTATTGACAGGAATAGTGGAGCTATATAACCAATTGGATGTACTAGGTAGGGGTGGTATTTGCTTAGTGGCGGTTAAATCTTCTTCCACACAAAATGGGTTCACATTCTTCTAGATTCAACCCTATTCATTCCTAATTGATTAATGTGAATAGACAAAACGGATATTGAGATGAGTGCAAATAAAAAAAATCTAGAGAGTTTTATTATATAAATAGTACAAGAAAAATATAACACTAATTTGAAATTTTATACAGTCATAAAAACATTTTTAAAAAAAATCATAGATTAAACATGTATATAATATATAAATATATGAAATACCGCACTAAATGGCAGGATCATCTACTCTGGTAAACGAATGATGGGGTTAAAATTCCGGTTGGGTTCACGAAAAATGATTTCTCCTAAATTGGTTTCAGCTTTCCTTCAGCGAATACCTGCGTGTATTATAACCTATGTATTCTATTTTTATAATCTCATTCCATTAACATGATTAAAATAGTCAGGATGAGTAGCTGGTGGAATGCGAAGGGGGTGAAAAAAAATTGAAATCATTACAATAATTAACCTCCTTCCTGATAGATCGTTGTTTATAATATCCCTGAGAAGGTCAAAAAAAAAGCGAGTAATCACCTCTGAGATTGTAATTCGCGAGGTAATGTGTATTAAACAGCTGAAGAATACTTGATTGCGCGTTTGCTGAAAATAGCGGGCGGAATCGGCTTAAAGGGTGCAGCTACACGCTAGATGAAATACTTTTTCGTTCTTGACGCTTTGCAAGACAAACATGAAATAGTTGAATATAAATCTATTTTATTTTTATTCAAATAAACAGATATTAAAATAAAAGTAGCGATATTTTCATATTATTTGTTGGCGAAACAATTTACAACAGAACAGTAACGAAACCCCCGCTTTCCAATCAGTGAATCGTTACAAATCTGCTTAAAATCACAGTAAACGTAGCAGTATGCTCGTATCGCTCTTTGTAGTGTATGTTCACTATCCAAGTTAATTATTTTTGAAATTTCATTAGTTCCTCCAAATAAAATTGTATAGAACAATGCATTCAAAGTTGAGGCTGTTTCTACTAAAGCAGGGTAACCAACGCATTTGTCGATGATTTCTTGTGATTCGTTTGAAGATAGTCACGTGACCATATTGTGATGTTATTTGCCACCCTACCTTGTATTGCCTAATTTTTTTCTACTTTTGTGAACAATTTCCAATTTAATTTGCGTGAAATCTTCGAAGCTCGCCAGCTGTTTTCCGGCCTGACTAATGATACTGTTTACATATATTAAACTAGCAGCCCAACCCGGCTTCGCACGGGCATAATAATATAATAAAAGAAAATACACAATGTTTTACAGTGAGTTTC